>CM042399.1:6167402-6172402 GCA_023634145.1 Thymallus thymallus | reverse complement strand
AGAAGCACCTACAGTATGGTAAGCTATTCACACCTATTCACGGTATTCCATTCTAAGTTTGAAACGTTCACCTTTTAAAGTTATGGCTAACCCAAACACAGGTGTGCCAAGCTCGTAGCGTTAAACCCAAGAAGACGATGCTGTGATCGCTGCCAAATGTGCTTCAACAAAGTACTGAGTAAAGGGTCTGAATACTTATGTAAAGGGTCTGAATACTTATGTAAATGTGATATTTCTGTTTTTGCTTTGTCATTATGGGGTATTTTGTGTAGATTGATGAAGAAAAAAAAAAAGATTTAATAGATTTTAGAATAAGGCTGTAACGCAACAAAATGGCGGATAGTACTGACGGAAGACTGAACATAAATGTATTTGTGTGTGTGCGTGCATCTGTGTGTGGTGCTCTGTCTCTCTGTGGCCTATGCTGTCTTCGTGTGTGTGCACGCATGTCATTTGTGTCACTTAGAGACGGGGTAGGATAGGGGTGGGCTGCCCTTGGCTTTGCCTGCTGTTTGATGCATCAGTGACTGAGGAAGTCAGTCAGGAACCCCGAGACAAGACAGGGTGGCAATGCCTGCTCCTCACAGGGACGCTAGTTTCCCTCCACAGAAGGGTGAAATGAATGGGAGGAAAGCAACTGAATGAAAGAGGTAAGGAAAGGAAGTAGCCATTCCTGATGGCTTGTATAACCATACAGTATTCAGACCCCTTAAGTTTTTCCACATTTTGTTACGTTACAGCATTATTCTAAAATGTATTAAATAAAAGAAAATCCTCAGCAATCTACACACAATACCCCATAATGACAAAGTGAAAACTGTTTTTTAGAAATGTTTTAACATTCATTAAAAATAAAAATGTACCTAAGTATTCAGACCCTTTGCTATGAAACTCGAAATTGAGCTCAGGTGCTTCCTGTTTCCATTGATCATCCTTGAGATGTTTCTACAACTTGATTGGAGTCCACCTGTGGTAAATTCAATTGATTGGACATGATTTGGAAAGGCACACACCTGTCTATATAAGGTCCCACAGTTGACAGTGCATGTCAGAGAAAAAACCAAGCCATGAGGTCGAAGGAATTATCCGTAGAATGTGAAAAACTCCCCAAATACAGGTGTGCCAAGATTGTAGCGTCATACCCAAGAAGACGATGCTGTAATCGCTGCCAAATGTGCTTCAACAAAGTACTGAGTAAAGGGTCTGAATACTTATGTAAAGGGTCTGAATACTTATGTAAATGTGATATTTCTGTTTTTGCTTTGTCATTATGGGGTATTTTGTGTAGATTGATGAAGAAAAAAAAAACAATTTAATAAATTTTAGAATAAGGCTGTAACGCAACAAAATGTCAAGGGGTCTGAATACTTTCTGAAGGCACTGATATCTCTCTAAAGGCTGGTGTACAGATAGATAGATAGATAGATAGATATATAGATAGATAGATAGATAGATAGATAGATAGATAGATAGATAGATAGATAGATAGATAGATAGATAGATAGATAGATAGATAGATAGATAGATAGATAGGTACTTTATTGATCTCAGAGAGGAAATTACTTGACTTGTCTATAGACGGTTGTCACGGTGACATCATGAACATTCTATTGTCGTCCAACATCAAACTTGTCGTTGTGAAAAAGTATAAACACAAAAATGACAGGCTGCATGACATCAGCAGCCTGGTGGTACAAAATAGCATAACTGGTTTATAATAATAATATAATATATTATATATAATGTTATAATATATATATAATAATACCTATAAACCCATTAGTTTATATGTCAATCTAGCAAACCAGGCATAAAAAATGTTTAGGTTAGTTTTCTAGCTTGTTAGCTACTGTAGCTAGCTAGAAAAGATTGTGAGAAGGACCTATGGCAGCCAGATGGCTATTTCATAGCTGACAATATCTTAACTTTAGCACATTTTTATTCAGTATTACAGTAAAATAAACCCACAACATGATCATTATTTACAAGTTAATTGTGAGGTAATTACAGAAAATAGCTTACAGTTGTGACAGAGCATAAATTAAATGTAGCTTTGAACAGCAACACTAAACCAGCCTTAACACAGTTGAGTTGTGGCTTGTAAATTTGTGAGAACGCAAGAGTGTGAGAGGTAAAGTGAGAATGTGTCACGTGCGTGCGCACATATGCGTATGTGAGTATGTTTTTTTGGTGTGTGTGTGTCAGTGGCGGTCAGTGCCGTTTATGATTTCATGAGCATGTCCTTATTTCTATTACAGCATATTGGATGACTGTCATTTATATTCCATTCACCCAGTTCAACGTAACATCGATAGGTTTAGGCTCCTACATGATACTCATATTTTCCCTATACCCACCATGAGGTTGTTACAACCTAGCCTATGAATGAAAGTTTACAACGTTGGTGCCCACAGTTCGAGATAAAAATCTGACGTGACAGACAGTGACACACGGACAAATAGTGACATTCAATACCGCCTTGCACACTCTGGCCTGCATCTAGCTGATATAGGGTGTAATCATTATTCCAACAGTTGCAAACGAGAGTTTCTATTGGACAAATTCAGGTATGTTTATCCTCGTTTTGTTCCATTTGCTTCCGTTTAAGAAAAGCTTTTCAACAGAATCGGTGGAATGAACCCCTGATCACGCGTAAACCCAGTTCACTTTCATAGCAGCCGCGTTGTATTCCTTCTCACATCTATGCGGTCTACTCCTCTCACCCCTTTGCCTGTGGATGTACAGTGGGGAGAACAAGTATTTGATACACTGCCGATTTTGCAGGTTTTCCCACTTACAAAGCATGTAGAAGTCTGTAATTTTTATCATAGGTACTCTTCAACTGTGAGTGACGGAATCTAAAACAAAAATCCAGAAAATCACATTTTTAAGTAATTAATTAGCATTTTATTGCATGACTTAAGTATTTGATACATCAGAAAAGCAGAACTTAATATTTGGTACAGAAATCTTAGTTTGCAATTACAGAGATCATATGTTTCCTGTAGTTCTTGACCAGGTTTGCACACACTGCAGCAGGGATTTTGGCCCACTCCTCCATACAGATCCTTCAGGTTTCGGGGCTGTCGCTGGGCAATACGGACTTTCAGCTCCCTCCAAAGATTTTCTATTGGGTTCAGGTCTGGAGACTGGCTAGGCCACTCCAGGACCTTGAGATGCTTCTTACGGAGCCACTCCTTAGTTGCCCTGGCTGTGTGTTTCGGGTCGTTGTCATGCTGGAAGACCCAGCCACGACCCATCTTCAATGATCTTACAGAGGGAAGGAGGTTGTTGGCCAAGATCTCGCGATACATGGCCCCATCCATCCTCCCCTCAATACGGTGCAGTCGTCCTGTCCCCTTTGCAGAAAAGCATCCCCAAAGAATGATGTTTCCACCTCCATGCTTCACGGTTGGGATGGTGTTCTTGAGGTTGTACTCATTCTTCTTCTTCCTCCAAACACGGCGAGTGGAGTTTAGACCAAAAAGCTCTATTTTTGTCTCATCAGACCACATGACCTTCTCCCATTCCTCCTCTGGATCATCCAGATGGTCATTGGCAAACTTCAGACGGGCCTGGACATGCGCTGGCTTGAGTAGGGGGACCTTGCGGGCGCTGCAGGATTTTAATCCGTGACGGCGTAGTGTGTTACTATTGGTTTTCTTTGAGACTGTGGTCCCAGCTCTCTTCAGGTCATTGACCAGGTCCTGCCGTGTAGTTCTGGGCTGATTCCTCACCTTCCTCATGATCATTGATGCCCCACGAGGTGAGATCTTGCATGGTGCCCCAGGCCGAGGGAGATGACCGTCATCTTGAACTTCTTCCATTTTCTAATAATTGCGCCAACAGTTGTTGCCTTCTCACCTAGCTGCTTGCCTATTGTCCTGTAGCCCTTCCCAGCCTTGTGCAGGTCTACAATTTTATCCCTGATGTCCTTACACAGCTCTCTGGTCTTGGCCATTGTGGAAAGGTTGGAGTCTGTTTGATTGAGTGTGTGGACAGGTGTCTTTTATACAGGTAACGAGTTCAAACAGGTGCAGTTAATACAGGTAATGAGTGGAGAACAGGAGGGCTTCTTAAAGAAAAACTAACAGGTCTGTGAGAGCCGGAATTCTTACTGGTTGGTAGGTGATCAAATACTTATGTCATGCAATAAAATGCAAATTAATTATTAAAAAATCATACAATGTGATTTTCTGGATTTTTTCTGGATTTTTGTTTTAGATTCCGTCTCTCACAGTTGAAGTGTACCTATGATAAAAAATTACAGACCTCTACATGCTTTGTAAGTAGGAAAACCTGCAGAATCGGCAGTGTATCAAATACTTGTTCTCCCCACTGTATGTGACCAGGCAAAAAAACCTTTTCAAGCCAAACCGCTACACACAGCCTACATCGTTGTCACCCATTTAGCTAAAATAACTACATAGTTAATAGAACTAAGTGAAAGTAAGTGAAAGTGAAAAGAAATGAGGAACTCTCTCTCTCTCTTGCTTCTCTTTCATTTGGGAAGAAATTAACTGTCTTTCTCTCTCTTTAAGTCAACTACTCACCACATTTTATGCACTGCAATGCTAGCTAGCTGTAGCTTATGCTTTCAGAACTAGTTAATTCTCTGATCCTTTGATTGGATGGACAAAATGTCAGTTCATGCTGCAAGAGCTCTGATTGGTTGGAGGATGTCCTCCGGAAGGTGTCATAATTACTGTGTAAGTCTATGGAAGGGGCTGAGAACCATGAGCCTCCTAGGTTTTGTATTGAACTCATTGTATCCAGAGGAGGATGGAAGCTAGCTGTCCTCCGGCTACACCATGGTGCTACCCTACAGAGTGCTGTTAAGGCTACTGTAGATCTTCTTTTGAATAGTGTGTTTTAATCGATTATTGGGTGATGTGATTATACTTAGTATAGTTCTATCTAAAAGGCCTGATGTTTAAAAAAAATTATTTGTATGAAATTCACTGAGGAGGATGGTCCTCCCCTTCCTCCTCTGAGGAGCC
>CM042399.1:6079307-6156807 GCA_023634145.1 Thymallus thymallus | reverse complement strand
GTTTTGTTGTTTGGTCCCCAGTTGCTCTAATTGGGGATCCCATTTAAGGGTGCTGCCTGCCCACGTGTGTGTGGGTCATTGTTTAGTGCATGTGGATGCACCTACGTTGTGGCTGTGGTTGGTTTCTTGTTTTTGTTGTAGTTTGGAGAATCAAGATGTTAAATGACCACTGCTCTGCTCCTTGGGTTCTGTCCTCCACTCACCTTGACAGAATGACCCACGGGACCCAGCAGTCCAAAGAGATGGCCCAGAGAGACCCCGCGACACTCATGGGGGTTCCACATGGAGCCCCTTCAGGCATGGGAGCAGGAGTTCGCTCAGGTGTCGGACGGCGACGACGACGAGGTGTTCCCCAACTCGTGGGCAGAGCCGGTATTGGCAGAGGAGGTAGGGCGACTGGGGGAGTCTGAGGCCTCCCACAGCAGTACGTCCTGTGCCGGCTCCCTGCACCCAACCCCTAGCGCGTGTCAGCAGCCCGGTGCAACCAGTGCCGGCTCTAAGCACCAGGCCTCCTGTGCGTCTCCCCAGCCCTTTCCAGAGCCAAAGTTGCCTGCCACACCGGTGCCCAGCCCAGGACCGGTCGTCAGCCCCGCTCCAGAGCCAAAGCTGTCCTCTGCGCCGGTGCCCAGTCCGGTTCCATTCTGTTTGCAGCAAAGTCGTTAAGTAAGACTTCAAATAAAGACATTTAAACCGACAGGTTTGGGTGATATCGAACCCTCTGTATTTTCAAGGATTATGGAGGCAGCATCATGTTATTTAGATTTTTTTAATTAGGATCCCCATTAGCCGACTCCAATAGGTGACAACTAGTCTTACTGGAGTCCGACACATAACACAAAAGACATTAACCATAAAAAATACTTTACAATTTACATACATTTAAAACATATGAACATGTAGTGTGCATATGTGTGTGCATCTATCAGTTACACATACATGTCAGTACATCCTTCATTCCCGTGTTAATGCTAACCTGTAATTTATATCACCACTATGGTCTATTTATTGTCCTGCCTCCTAACCTTACTGCATTTTGCACTCTGTATATAGATTTTCTATTGTGTTTTTGACTATGTTTGTTTACTGTGTAACTCTGTGTTGTTGTTTTTGTCGCACTGCTTTGCTTTGTCTTGGCCAGGTCGCAGTTGCAAATGAGAACTTGTTCTCAACTGACCTACCTGGTTAAATAAAGGTGAAATAAAAAATAAAAAAATAAATAAAAAGTACAGACACACAACAAGTAGGTCATATGAGGGAGAGGCGTTGTGCCTGTCTTCAACACCATCGTCACCAAGCTTAAGACTCTGGGTTTGAACACCTCCCTCTGCAACTGGATCCTGGACTTCCTGACGGGCCAACCACAGGCGGTGAGGGTAGGCAACATCACCTCCGCCACGCTGACCCGTAACACAGGGTCCACACAGAACTCATGGTCTACAGGAAACGGGGGACGAGCATTGATGGGGCATCCGTGGAGCAGGTAGACAGCTTCAAGTTCCATGGTGTCCAAATCACTAATGACTTAAAATGGTTGTGATAGTAGCACTGCCCTCAATCGCACGGCGCTAGAGAGGGTTGTGTGGACAGCCCAGTACATCACTGGGGCCGAGCTCCCTGCCATCCAGGACCTCTACATCAGGTGGTGTGAAAAAGAAGGCCAGGAAAATCATCAAGGACAACTTCTCTCTGCTGTCGTACAGCAAGATGTACCGGTGCACCCACTCACATAATATACACATACATTATACTGACTCTACACACCCTCACACCCACTCACATAATATACACATACATTATACTGACTCTACACACCCTCACACCCACTCACATAATAAACACATACATTATACTGACTCTACACACCCTCACACCCACTCACATAATATACACATACATTATACTGACTCTACACACCCTCACACCCACTCACATAATATACACATACATTATACTGACTCTACACACCCTCACACCCACTCACATAATATACACATACATTATACATACCCGCACACCCACTTACATGTAAGCTGCTGCTACTCTGTTTATCTTATATCCAGTTTCCTAGTCACCTTATCCATTATACATACAGTTGACGTTGGAAGTTTACATACACCTTAGCCAAATACATTTAAACTCCGTTTTTCACAATTCCTGACATTTAATCCTAGTAAAAATGCCCTGTCTTAGGTCAGTTAGGATCACCACTTTATTTTAAGAATGTGAAATGTCAGAATAATAGTAGAGAGAATTATTTATTTCAGCTTTTATTTCTTTCATCACATTCCCAGTGGGTCAGAAGTTTACATAAACTCAATTAGTATTTGGTAGCATTGCCTTTAAATTGTTTAACTTGGGTCAAATGTTTCGGTTAGCCTTCCACAAGCTTCCCACAATAAGTTGGGTGAATTCTGGCCCATTCCTCCTGACAGAACTGGTGTAACTGAGTCAGGTTTGTAGGCCTCCTTGCTCGCACACGCTTTTTCAGTTCTGCCCACAAATTTTCTATAGGATTGAGGTCAGGGCTTTGTGATGGCCACTCCAATACCTTGACTTTGTTGTCCTTAAGCCATTTTGCCACAACTTTGGAAGTATGCTTGGGGTCATTGTCCATTTGGAAGACCTATTTGCGACCAAGCTTTAACTTCCTGACTGATGTCTTGAGATGTTGCTTCAATATATCCACATAATTTTCTTTCCTCATGATGCCATCTATTTTGTGAAGTGCACCAGTCCCTCCTGCAGCAAAGCACCCCCACAACATGATGCTGCCACCCCCGTGCTTCACGGTTGGGATGGTGTTCTTCGGCTTGCAAGCCTCCCCCTTTTTCCTCCAAACATAACAATGGTCATTATGGCCAAACAGTTCTATTTTTGTTTCACCAGACCAGAGGATACTTCTCCAAAAAGTACGATCTTTGTCCCCATGTGCAGTTGCAAACCGTAGTCTGTAAACAATTGTTGGAAGAATTACTTGTGTCATGCACAAAATAGATGTCCTAACCGACTTGCCAAAACTATAGTTGGTTAACATGAAATCTGTGGAGTGGTTGAAAAATGAGTTATAATGAATTCAACCTACTTGTATGTAAACTTCCGACTTCAACTGTATCTACTTCCATCACTCCAGTATCCCTGGGTTTAGAGCAGTGTAACGAATGCCCCGCGCAGAGCTGCGGGACCTCCTCCGCTCCAGCGCTCATCCTAGCCTGCGTTCTAACCGGCGGTTGTGGGAAGATGGTAGCAACAATGGGGTTGTCAGGCTCTGGCCATAGGGAGTACCTTTTGGCCATGGTCAGAGCCTGACAAATCTAGATATCTAGATCTATGTTTTTCATTTTGTGTTGAATCCCAAATTGGAGACAGCTGTGAGACGTTGTCTCTGATTGGGGATTCTATTTAAGTTGCTCAACCCCACACTATTATTTAAATGTCATCATCAGAGTAAGTGTGTAGATGTTCACGTTTGTGCTTACGTTGTTGTTTTGTATAGTTCGGACTAAGTTTAGTTTTTGTGTGAAATACATCATGTCGAACTATCGCTACGCTGCGCCCTGGTCTGTCTCTACACACGATCGTGACAGAATGACCCACCACTACCAGACCAAGCAGCGTAACTGGGGAGAGAGGAAGAGAGATGAGGTGCCGCCACGTTATGCGCGACGCGCGATACGGGGAAACGCCCGCCAACAAACCCAAGGGAATTTTTGGGGGGGGCTATGGGGGTGGTCTGGCCGAGAGGAGGAGGCGCCAGTACCACTCTCCAGGTGGAATGGCGAGGAGGAAGAGGATCCACGTACCAGCACGGCAGGGCGCACTCACAGCCCAGCATGGTCCGCGCCGACTCCGCGCACCACACCATCGGTGCGCATTCAGAACCCGGAGAGGCCGAAGGAGGAGGATCGCCCACCACTTCGTCTTCCCACAATCTATGATCGAGAGAAACCCAAGGGGTTTTATGAATACCCGAGGGAGGAACAGACGAGGTGGTGGAGAGCCTGGGTTGCTCTTCCATTGGAGCAGCAGACGGACCCGCTGCTAATAGAGATAGAGGAGGAGGACTTCGGGCGCCGATACGCTCTAGTGAACAGGCTGATGGATATGCGGGAGCGGGCTTCTGAGCCTCCAGCCAAGGTCAGCAGCCCTGAGCCTCCAGCCAAGGTCAGCAGCCCTGAGCCTCCAGCCAAGGTCAGCAGCCCTGAGCCTCCAGCCAAGGTCAGCAGCCCTGAGCCTCCTCCACCGGTGCCCAGTCCGGGGCCGGTCGTCTGCTCAACTCCAGCGCCGGAGCAGTCCGCTCCACCGGTGCCCAGTCCGGGGCCGGTCGTCTGCTACGCTCCAACGCTGGAGCAGTCCGCTCCACCGGTGCCCAGTCCGGGGCCGGTCGTCTGCTCAACTCCAGCGCCGGAGCAGTCCGCTCCACCGGTGCCCAGTCCGGGGCCGGTCGTCTGCTCAACTCCAGCGCCGGAGCAGCCCGCTCCACCGGTGCCCAGTCCGGGTCCGAACGTCTGCCCAGCTCCAGAACCGGAGCGTCCTGCCACACCGGTGCCCAGTCCGGGTCCGGTCGTCAGTACCGCTACATGGCTGGAGCCGTTCGCCATGCTAGGTCCCATTCCGGGACTGGTCATCAGACTCAGGTCAGGGAGGAAATTATCCACTTCGCCGGGGCCTGAGCCGCCACCGAAGTGGATTGTCCCTCCTCACACCCCCCATGTCACAATAGTTTTTGTGTGAAATAAATCATGTCGAACTATCGCTACGCTGCACCCTGGTCTGTCTCTACACACGATCGTGACAGGGGTCACTATTTAGCTCTGTATGTTTTGGTTCACCCCTCGCGGGTTATTGTCTTTCTATGTGTATTGCTGTCTTCATATTAAATCTATTATTTCGCCAACACTCTCTTTGACTATTTCACCTCCTCTTTCACTTTCACCCCTCGCAATATCACAGGCAGGCAGAGTTTGGTAATCCAGAGTAGTGGGGCAAAGATACAAGACGGCATGGCAGGCTCGGGGTCAGGGCAAGCAGGAGGGGTCAAAACCGAGAAAATCTAGGAGATAGTAACAATAGCAAGGCAGGAGCAAAGGGGAAAATGCTAGTAGGCTTCAACAAGCAAAACTAACTGGCAACAGCCAAACATAGAACACAGGTTAAAGTACCAGGGGGATAATGAGGAAGATGGGCTACACCTGGAGGGGTATGGAGACAATCACACACACAGGTGAAACAGATCAGGGTGTGACAGATACTGACTTTTAGCACTTGGTAGCCTATAGCAACACTGCAAAAGAATAGGCTTTAGATGAGGCTGGTTAACCTGCAACCACAGCACTTCAATAAAACTTGACATGAGATCATCTCTAAGCATCACAATGATATGGCTCTGAATGTACAGTATATAGCAACACCTTTCCCATAAGCATTCCTGTCTCTTCCATAAATGTTATATCCTTGTATTGCTAATGAATGATCTAAAGGAGTCTCAGAAATGGCTAATATATGAATGTTATCTGATGTTAGCAAGTTATTGATTTCATGAACCTTATTTCTAAGGCTACATATATTAGTATGGGCTATTTTCAGCCCTTTCCTGGGATCTATCCAAGATGGCGTAACAGTGCGGACGTGTTTTTTTGTTTGTCCCGTCTCACCGGATTTCTACCGAAATCACAGGGCCATCACACCGGATCATCGGAGCTAGCTACTGCAATCGAGTGGCTGCTGTTGTTTGGCTAACACCATTGTCCTTATGCTACCTTGAGCTAGCCTCGAGCTAGGCCCATCTCCAGGCCAGCCGACGTGTACTAGCTAATCTCCCGGGCTACAGTAACTTGTCAACCTGCCTGGACCTTCTACTGTCGACACGGAGCCCCACCGAGCCACCACGACTGGTCTGCCGACGTAATTGTCCGACGTGGTCTCAACAGGCTTTTCCTCTGCGACGTCGCCGAAGATCCCTCTGCTAGCTCCTTTTATTCTCTGTACCCAACACACTAGACGACCAGTTCTTAAAGCCTTTAGCCGTACCCTTATCCTACTCCTCCCTGTTCCTCTGGTGATGTAAAGGTAAGCCCAGGTCCTGTAGCCCCCAGCACTACACCTATTCCCCAGGTGCTCTCATTTGTTGACTTCTGTAACCGTAAAAGCCTTGGTTTCTTTCATGTTAACATCAGGAGCCTCCTCCCTAAGTTTGATTTATTCACTGCTTTAGCACACTCCGCCAACCCTGATGTCCTAGCTGTGTCTGAATCCTGGCTCAGGAAGGCCACCAAAAATTCTGAAATGTCCATCCCCAACTACAACATTTCCTGTCAAGATAGAACTGCCAAAGGAGGCGGAGTTGCAATCTACTGCAGATATAACCTGCAGAGTTCTGTCATACTATCCAGGTCTGTGCCCAAACAGTTTAAGCTTCTACTCTTAAAAATCCACCTTTCCAGAAATAAGTCTCTCATTGTTGCCGCCTGTTACAGACCCCCCTCAGCCCCCAGCTGTGCCCTGGACTCCATATGTGAATTGATTGCCCCCCATCTATCTTCAGAGTTTGTACTGTTAGGTGACTTAAACTGGGATATGCTTAACACCCCGGCTGTCCTTCAATCTAAGATAGATGCCCTCAATCTCACACAAATTATCAAGGAACCTACCAGGTACAACCCTAAATCCGTAAACATGGGTACCATCATAGATATCATCCTGACTAACTTGCCCTCTAAATACACCTCCTCTGTTTTCAACCAGGATCTCAGCGATCACTGCCTCATTGCCGGCGTTCGTAATGGGTTTGACCACGTAGAACTAAGAATAGATATAGCCCTTGGTTCACCCCAGACTTGTCTGCACTAGACCAACAGAAAAACATCCTGTGGCGTACTGCATTAGCATCAAATAGCCCCCACGATATGCAACTTTTCAGGGAAGTCAGGAACAAATATACACAGTCAGTTAGAAAAGCAAAGGCCAGCTTTTTCAAACAGAAATTTGCACCCTGTAGTACTAATTCCAAAACGTTCTGGGACACTGTAAATTCCATGGAGAATAAGAGCATCTCCTCCCAGTTGCCCACTGCATTGAAGCTAGGAAACACTGTCACCATGGATAAATTCACGATAATCGAACATTTCAACAAGCATTTTGCTACGGCTGGCCATGCTTTCCACCTGGCTACCTCTACCCCGGCCAACAGCTCTGTACCCCCCACAGCAACCTGCCCAAGCCCCCCCGCTTCTCCTTCACCCAAATCCAGACAGCTGATGATTTGAAAGAGCTGCTAAATCTGGACCCCTACAAATCTGCTGGGCTAGACAATCTGGACCCTTTCTTTCCAAAATTATCCGCCGAAATTGTTGCAACCCCTATTACTAGCCTGTTCAACCTCTCTTTTGTATCGTCTGAGATCCCTAGAGATTGGAAAGCTGCCGCGGTCATCCCCCTCTTCAAAGGGGGAGACACTCTAGACCCAAACTGTTACAGACCTATATCCATCCTGCCCTGCCTTTCTAAAGTCTTCGAAAGCCAAGTTAACAAACAGATCACTGACCACTTCGAATCCCACCGTACCTTCTCTGCTATGCAATCTGGTTTCCGAGCTGGACATGGGTACAACTCAGCTACGCTCAAGGTACTAAACGATATCATAACCGCCATCGATAGAAGACAGTACTGTGCAGCCGTTTTCATCGACCTGGCCAAGGCTTTCGACTCTGTCAATCACCTCATTCTTATTGGCAGACTCAACAGCCTTGGTTTCTCAAGTGACTGCCTCGCCCGGTTCTCCAACTAATTCTCAGACAGAGTTCAGTGTGTCAAATCGGAGGGCCTGTTGTCCGGTCCTCTGGCAGTCTCTATGGGGCTGCCACAGGGTTCAAATCTTTGGCCGACTCTATTCTCTGTATATATCAACGATGTGGCTCTCGCTGCTGGTGACTCTCTGATCCATCTCTACGCAGACGACACCATTCTGTATACATCTGGCCCCTCTTTGGACACTGTGTTAACTAACCTTCGAACAAGCTTCAATGCCATACAACACTCCTTCCGTGGCCTCCAACTGCTCTTAAATGCTAGTAAAACTAAATGCATGCTTTTCAATGCATGCTTTTCAATCGAACGCTGCCCGCACCCGCCCACCGGACTATCATCACTACTCTCGACGGGTCTGACTTAGAATACGTGGACACCTACAAAAACCTAGGTGTCTGGTTAGATTGTACACTCAACTTCCAGACTCACATTAACCATCTCCAATCCAAAATCCAAACATGCCCTTGTAAAACTGACCATCCTACCGATCCTTGACTTTACAAAATAGCCTCCAACACTCTACTCAGCAAATTGGATGTAGTCTATCACAGTGCCATCCGTTTTGTTACCAAAGCCCCATATACTACCCACCACTGCGACCTGTATTCTCTCGTTGGCTGGCCCTCACTACATATTCGTCGCCAAATCCACTGGCTCCAGGTCATCTATAAGTCTTTATTAGGTAAATCCCAGCCTTATCTCAGCTCGCTGGTCACCACAGCAACCTCCCACCCGTAGCATGCGCTCCAGCAGGTATATTTTACTGGTCATCCCCAAAGCCAACACCTCCTTTGGCCACCATTCCTTCCAGTTCTCTGCTTCCAATGACTGGAACGAATTGCAAAAATCCTTGAAGCTAGAGGTTCCTATCTCCCTCACTAACTATAAGCATCAGCTGTCAGAGCTGCTTATCGATCACTGCACCTGTATACAGCCCATCTGTAAATAGCCCACCCTACTACCTCATCCCCATATTTATTATTTTCGCTCATTTTGCTTTCCAGTATCTCTATTTGCACATCATCATCTGCACATCTATCATTCCAGTGTTTATGCTAATTTGTAACTTATTTCGCCACTATGGCCTATTTATTGTCCTACCTTCCTAACCTTACTGCATTTTGCACTACATTTTGCACTCTCTATATAGATTCTCTATTGTGTTAATGACTGTATGTTTGTTTATTCTCATGTGTAACTCTGTGTTGTTGTTTTTTGTCGCACTGCTTTGCTTTGTCTTGGCCAGGTCGCAGTTGTAAATGAGAACTTGTTCTCAACTGGCCTACCTGGTTAAATAAAGGTGAGATAAAATAAAATAAAAATCTTATCAGAGATAGACATAATATGGAAAAGAACAAACAAAGCAAGAGAGAAAAACATTCAGTAGTCCATTAATCAGTTGGTGTGTGTAAGTATGTGTGTGTACTGCAGGGTTGAAACTACAAACCCATAGGCTTGTGTGTGCTTGTCAGCGGTAGGGACTGGGGAGTTTGTCAAGATCAAAAAAAATAGCCCGGGTAAAAGGTTAGAGGAAAACCGGACTCAGTCTTCTGAAAACCTAACTCTGGGAGTTTTATTTTTCAGCTTTACAATTACACACATTAATGGCAAATACAAGAGGTGTTCAGTGTTCCTGTGTGGTCCAGTCTCAGTCCTGATTTAAATTTGCTTGAAAAGGTTTGAATATTGCTGTCCATCAATGATTCCCAACCAAATGATCTTGAGCAATTTGGACAAAAAACTATGGATATATGTTGTCCTAAGAGTTGTCCAAAATTATTCAAAGCTGTAATGGCTGCCAAAGGTGTTTTCATCAAATATTAACTCTGGGATGTGAAGACATATGCAATCAACATATCTTACTTAATTCTTTGTATTTTTTATACTTTTCTTTCACTTTGAAAATGTGGAGAGTAGATTCGTAGGAAAATAAATCTCTTTTTAGTTTGAATTTTAAGGCAGTCAATTTTGGAGACTGTGCAAGGGACTATCTCTACGCACTGTAGGTAATAGCTTGCCATTTGAGACACAGTCACTGTTTCATTTACTATGACCACCGGTGGACCTTTTTTGGTCAATACCAATTGCAATTCCCGGCAGCGGGCGGCAGACATTCATTTCAATTACAATTAGCATGACTGCTGGGCGGGCTGATTTATGGCATTGTTTTCTTTCCAGTGCTTTCCCTCGCGCATTAATCACATCCACACCGCCCGGGTGATCCACACTTCATATACCTGCCAAGGCAGCAGCCCACAGAGCATTCCCAGACCACTCCCCCCTGACCGCAGGGCGCACCAAGGTCCTTAACTCACACCTGACATATACTGGCTGGGAGTTAGCAAGGCTGAGTCTAGCTTTTTGTACAAAGCAGCCTACAGAAAAGGCTACCTGCTGTAATATAATATTCTGATCTGCTCCTACCTGTATATATGTTTGTAAAAAAGTTCACTAAAGTGTATCTGCATCATACTGGCTGGCGTCTTGTCTTTTTTGGATTCCACCTGCTTTTCCTACTTACCTTAGAATTAGCGTGTTTTTAGCCCCATTAGTTGGTGTTTATGGGTGTTATGACTGGCAGCCGGTTGTCAATATTATTTTTGAGAGGAGTGATGAGCTCACAGGAGAATCAAATTGACATTTGGTTACCATCAGTCAGGGACAAACCGTGTGTATTTTGGATTGTCTGGAAATGTTTGGGACAGTTCCCCCTCACAGCCTCTTCGGAGGGTGAGTCACTCTGGTGCAGACTTTTTCCAGAGGGACGTTTTTCAAGACCAGTTCCTGATGGCCACACTGCTTCAAGTTTATAGGGCCGGCCAGGGCTCGGTCGGTCCCCATGGGTCTGGCCCTACATACCCCCCTTCTCTCCTCCCTGTCCCCTTCCTGCTGCCATGTGGGATGGAAAGAGCCGACCCACACGACAGAGCTTTTACAGTTATGGGAAAGGCGGGGATTCAGAGCAGCCAATAAAAACAGGAGGCAATGGGTTGCTCGGCTCTGGGCAAACTAAACATCTGTTTGGACAGCATCCTGAGTTTTTGTTTGAGTTTCTCCTTGAGGTGGTGTGTGTGTTTGTTTGCAGCCTGTCCCATCCAGAATCAGCTTAACAGAAACTGAAGATATATGCAATTTAGCAGATGCTGTTATCCAAAGCGACGGAAGTGCATGCAAATATTTGTGTATAAATGGCTGCTACAGGAATTGAACCCATGACCCTGGCATTGCAAGAACCATGCTCTACTAACTGAGCCACACAGGACCCCAAGAATATACAAAGACCATGATACATCCACCATACTAATTCAAAATAAAGGAATTTAAGCTATATTTTACAAATATACAGGTTCGGCACATAGCTCTTTCAATTGCGATTAACCCTGTGGTTGTTTCTTGGTTTATGTGAAAACCTGATAAAGGCAGCTTAGCTAATTACTGTAATAAATATATTGCATAAAGTCTGAGTCTCAAATGGCATCTTATTTCTTGTATAGAGAATAAGGTTCCATCTTGTTCTTCCTGCCTGCAGAAGTGTGCATTTTCCGTCTTCCCCAGAAGAATGTTCCTTGGTTGGTTTATACGTGACCCCTATGTGACCCGACCAATCCAGTCCCCCCTGTTAAGCACTTGGTTGAACAGTGAAGAGGCTCAGTCTGTGTATTTTAATACAGGAAGGTAGGGCTAGGAATGACCCAACAAGAGTCAGGAAACAGGATGCAGGAGTAGAGAAGAGAGATGGATTACGCTATCTCTCCAGCTTTTGGACTATTTATGAAGAGGATCTTTAACTAACGGTGAACTTCCCTCTCAGAGAGCAAAACTATTATACCCAGTATAGGATGAAACTACCAGAGGTTCCTCAGAGAGGGAAATTCCATATTAATGACTGTGTTCTTTTTCTTTTTCAAAACATAAACATGAAACAAAATACAAAATATACTACAATACAATATAAGATGACCATACACAATGAGACCATATACGTGTGTTTTTGTAACTCAAGACTGTGTTAGCCCCCTAAGCTTAGGTTCTCTGTGGAATGGATAATGCCTTGTTACATTGGCACTTTGAATTGAATTGAGAAATGATGTAATGTTGCTAGGTAGCCAATGTGACTGCGCAGCTAGCTTTGCTAATGTTGCTTGCCACCTAGCTAGAATGTAATTTGTCTACAACTAGCTAGATAACTAGCCCGACCGATATATCGGTTCACCAATATTTTCTGATGATATTGGCCTTTTACCGATATATCGAATCTGATCATTTGCAGCCATTCTCATGATATGTCAATATTGTCACAATGCAAGAAATGAACATTTGAAGCATATTAACCAAACTATTTCTCTTTTGGATGGAAATTTATGAGAACTCAGTGTGGAAACATGTCCCTTGCTGTAAAACAGTATATCGGTGGATATATCTTAAACAGGAAGCTTTGTCCCTTAAAAAATCTGAATCAGACCCAAAAAACATATTGGTTGGGGTCTACTAGCTAGCTAGCTGGTAAGATGTTGAATAAATAATTAAATTCACCCTCAATTAACATTACCCCATATTCCTGCCAGTGCATTGCTAGCATAACAGGCTAATTACCTTAATTCCTACCTTGCTTGACATGGCATTGGTTACTAGCGAGCTAACCAAACAAAAGAGACGACAGGTTTGATAGGATGTAGCTAGCTATCTTTCAATATGACCTGGCTAGCTAAAATCCCTACTAGCTTGTGTTAGCTAGCTAGCTAGCTCCTTTCAACTCTAACTTGCAAGCTAGTGTTAGCTAACATTAAAGGGTGTATATGAAACAAGTGGTTGTGGAGAAGGAAACCCTTCACCAGGCACCATAGTATTATGTTTCATTATCTTTATCAACATTTGATCCCCAAAAAAATAAATAATATTAATTGTAACAGTTTGCAAAGTACTTTTGAACATTCTGGATGTTTGGTGTTCTGAAACAATGGACTTTAACATCACTCTGGGAACCAGTCAATCAACTGCAGCATATTACTATAGCAGAGGCCATAGAAATTACTGCAAAGAAGGATTAATATTTTCAATAGCCCATTGCTTAATACCAGAATTAAGATGGACCTGCCTATTCATTCATATAGTTATCTGATTCTAGAAATAAAAATACATCTTTATTTTGAGCATCCACATACATGTATGCGACAGGCCTCGCAAGGCTGCCTGCCCAGATTGTATCCCTCGTCCTCAGAGCATGCGCAAACCAGCTGGCTGGTGTTTAGAGATATTAAATCTCTTCCTATCCCTGTCTGTTGTCTCCACATGCTTCAAGATGGCCACCATTGTTCTTGGACCCAAGAAAGCAAAGGTAACTGAACTAAATGACTATCGCCCCGTAGCACTCACCTCTGTCATCATGAAGTGCTTTGAGAGACTAGTCAAGGATCATATCACCTCTACCTTACCTGCCACCCTAGACCCACTTCAATTTGCCTACCGCCCCAATAGATCCACAGATGATGCAATCACAACCACATTACACACTGCCCTGTCCCACCTGGACAAGAGGCATACCTATGCAATAATGCTGTTCATTGACTATAGCTCAGCATTCAACACAATAGTACCCTCCAAGCTCATCAAGCTCGAGGCCCTGGGTCTGAACCCCGCCCTGGGCAACTGGGTCCTGGACTTCCTGACGGGCCGCCCCCAGGTGAATTAAAATTGAAAAAATCTGTCTGTAAACAATTGTTGTCATGAACAAAGTAGATGTCCTAACCGAATTGCCAAAAATATAGTTTGTTAACATGAAATCTGTGGAGTTTAAATGACTTCAACCAAAGTGTATGTAAACTTCCAACTTCAACTGTATGTGGCAAGGACTCCAGACAAACCAGCCAAGTCGCGGACACCGACGTCTTGCTCCCGGACAAGCTAAACACCTTCGCCCGCTTTGAGGATAACACAGTGCCGCCAACATGGGCTGCCCCCAAGGACTGTGAGCTCTCGTTCTCAGGGGCCCGGCGTAAATAAGACATTTAAGCATGTTAACCCACGCAAGGCTGCCGGCCTAGACGGCATCCCTAGCTGTGTCCTCAAATAATGCACAAACCAGCTGGCTGGAGTGTTTACGGACATTAAATCTCTCTCTATGCTGTCCCCACTTGCTTCAAGATGTCCACCATAGGTAACTGAACTAAATGACTATTGCCTTGTAGCACTCACCTCTGTCATCATGAAGTGCTTTGAGAGGCTATTTAAGGATCATATCACCTCCACTGCAATTGGCCATGCACACCTCCCACTCAATCAATTTGCAGACTACACACAACTTCAAGTTACTCGGTGTACACATCTGAAATGGTCCACCCACACAGACAGTGTGGTGAAGAAGGCTCAATAGCTTCTCTTCAACCTCAGGAAGCTGAAGAAAATTTACCCCTAAAACCCTCACAAACTTTTGTCTGGCTTTATCACCGCCTGGTATGGCAACTGCACAGTCCGCAACCGCAGCGATCTCCAGAGGGTGGTGAGGTCAGCCCAACCCGTTGTCACAGGAAGGCCAAGAAAATCAACCTCAGTGACCTGAGCCACGGTCTGTTCACCCAGAAGGCAAGGTCGGTACAGGTACATCAAAACTGGGACCGAGACACTGAAAAACAGCTTCTATCCCAAGACCATCAGACTGTTAATTAGAATAAATAAATAAATAATAATGATAATATAAAATATCACATTTACATTTAACAAAGTAGATGTCAACGAAAATTAGAAAATATTTCATAATAAATGTGTATGTTTGCTGTACACTACCGTTCAAAAGTTTGGGGTCACTTAGAAATGTCCTTGTTTTTTAAAGAAAAGCACATTTTGGTCCCTTAAAATAACATCAAATTGATCAGAAATACAGTGTAGACATTGTTAATGTTGTAAATGACTATTGTAGCTGGAAACGGCTGATTTTTAATGGAATATCTACATAGACGTACAGAGGCCCATTATCAGCAACCATCACTCCTGTGTTCTAATGGCACGTTGTGTTAGCTAATCCATGTTTATCATTTTAAAACACCAGTCTCAACGTCAACAGTGAAGAGGCGACTCCGGGATGCTGGCCTTCTAGACAGAGTTGCAAAGAAAAATCCATATCTCAGACTGGCCAATAAAAAGAAAAGATTAAGATGGCCGAAAGAACACAGACACTGGACAGACACTGGACAGAGGA
Organism: Thymallus thymallus; assembly: GCA_023634145.1. NCBI lineage: Eukaryota > Metazoa > Chordata > Actinopteri > Salmoniformes > Salmonidae > Thymallus > Thymallus thymallus. Next base: position 6,141,812 of record CM042399.1, on the reverse strand, counting down.
GATATGGCTTTTTTTCTTGTAGATATTCCATAAAAAAAAAAAATCAGCCGTCTGGAGGAAACCTGGCACCATCCCTACGATGAAGCATGGTGGTGGCAGCATCATGCTGTGGGGATGTTTTTCAGCGGCAGGGACTGTGAGACTAGTCAGGATCAAGGGAAATATGAAAAGAGCAAAGTACAGAGAGATCCTTGATGAAAACCTGCTCCAGAGCGCTCAGGACCTCAGACTGGGGTGAAGGTTCACCTTCCAACAGGACAACGACCCTAAGCACACAGCCAAGACAATGCAGGAGTGGCTTCGGGACAAGTCTCTGAATGTCCTTGAGTGGCCCAGCCAGAGCCCGGACTTGAACCCAATCGAACATCCCTGGAGAGACCTGAAAATAGCTGTGCAGCAACGCTTCCTATCCAGAGGATCTACAGAGAAGAATGGGAGAAACTCTACAAATACAGGTGTGCCAAGCTTGTAGCGTCATACCTGAGAAGACTCAAGGCTGTATTTGCTGCCAAAAGTGCTTCAACAAAGTACTGAGTAAAGGGTCTGAATACTTGTGTAAATGTTTATGCATTTGCAAAATGTCTAAAAACCTGTGTCATGATGGGTTATTGTGTGTAGATTGATGAGGGGAAAAACAATGTAATCCATTTTAGAATAAGGCCGTAACGTAACAAATTGTGGATAAAGTCAAGGGGTCTGAATACTTTCCGAATGCTCTGTACTCCAGACTCCAGCATTGCTCGTCCTATTATTTTTGTCTTTCTTAATTCCATTATTTTACTTTTAGATTTGTGTGTATAGTTGTGTATTGTTAGATATTACTGTACTGTTGGAACACAAGCATTTCACTACACCTGAAATAACATCTGCTAAATATTTGTATTCCACCAATAACATTTTATTTGATTTGTGTGGTGTGTGTATGTTTGTATGTGTAGTCTACGTGTATGTATGCAGGTGTGTAAATATGGATGTGATGCAGTCTTGGGGTTAGCCCCCTTGCTGACCCTGAGCCATGTTGCATGGCTCTGACAGTCCTCATCAACAACAGTAGACTGCACACTGTGGAGAGAGTGCAACGGGGGCTGAGGTGGTTATGGGTGAGTCACAGGGGAGCCATGTGACAGCTCCCTACCCTCATCCGCCTCTGGCCTTCCGCTCCTTGGCTGGATGGCAGCCCTGCATCAGGTTCACTGCAGGCACTGCTCCCCCCCATACCCTCAATGCCAACCCCCCCCCCCCACCATCCACCACCCCCTCACTGGCTGATCGATATGGCTCTTCGACTTTCAACTGACCAGAGCTTTGGAGGAGACACAGTTCCTGGAGATAACCCAATACAGCACTCACTGTCGGGTTATTTTACTGTGTGTGTGTGTCTATGCGTAGTGCGCGCGAGTGTGTGTGTGCGTGAGCGTGTCTGTTTGAGAGTTATAAATAAATTAACACAATGACTTCAGATTCATACCTTTTATTACTGTCAATATAATTACTTTTTTTATGAATGAAAGAATGATGGGGTGCCTGATTTAACAGACATCATATGCCCCCCTCACCCCAATAGATTTTTTTGCCAGCAGTGGCTTAAGTTAGCTGAAGTTCATAGTGGCTGTTTAAAGAAAACAGAATTTACACATTTCCCCCCCGGGGGATAAATAAAGTACCTATCTATCTATCTATCTATCTATCTATCTAGACTACTGAACTTCCCCATTCAGTTGTAAAATACTGAAACTCCCCCTTCTCCCCAACTGATTCCATCATGGCAGTGACACAGCGTCCATGCTAAATGTACGTTAGCATACAGGATTAGGCATATTATATCAGATTACTTCAATGTTTTGGTAAAACATTTTTAGACATTTGCAAACATTTCTAAATTATGGGGTTATTATGGGGTAATACTGAGAACGAGAGCTCACAAAATCTACAGTACTCAATCCATTTTAGAAAAAGGCTGTAACTTAACACAATGTGGAAAAAGTCAAGGGGTCTATACTTTCGAATGCACTGTATGTCAATTTGACATTATGAAATGTAGCTGTAATGCTGAGGCGGCGTTGACACGCCACGCACTACTGTCTTAAGCTCTTGATGGTTGCTAGGCAGCCCCCGTTACTACTATCCTCCTGGCAGATCTAAACTTGGTTGGGGGTCCCCCACCTCGCAGCGAAACATTATAGTGCCCCCACTCTTGACGGTGAAGAGAAGCATTCATCTGGTGTAGAGAAAATTACGCAGTTTTGAAGCACGTTTTCTGCAATTCTACCCATTTTGACATGGGGTGGAGAGACATATTTGCCGTTTTAAAGGTAAATATCTGCACATGTTAGTTTAATGGAAACGCAACGTAGAACATTTCGTAACGCCTCGAGGTCAGATCCCCTGGGCACGTGCCCTGCGTGTCCGGTCAGTATTCGGCCATGATTTCTACAACTTTAGACTAAAATACCTAAAACTTTAGACTAAATATCTAAAAATTCTAAATGAGTGACTGTCAACTATCTTTTCATTAAACTGTCCAGTGATTTTCTTGGCGACAGTTAGAAAGAATAAGAAATTGGATGCGAAAATTGCCTTCTAAGTTGCGTTCCATTTAACTATCTTCTAAAAACAGCTGGATGTAATGACATCACACGTAAGAAAAAGACATCTCGCAAAAAATTCAGTGAGTGAAGTTTTTCCTGCTTTCCTTTCCTCCTCCACCCATTAATAAATTGGCGACAGCCTGTATGTCCTCGCCTATCTGTTACGCGTCTCAAGTAGCCCAGTTCTCAATTGCCAACATATCGCCACTGTCCATGCTAGAGTAGAACTTGCACTCCTGAAATAATTGGATGGTGAAGCCAGCCATCAAGAAAAAGCAATGCGAAGCAATTGAAAAGTGAGGACAATCCTTGTTCTGCAAAGAAACATACATTTTTACAGTTGAGTTGAAAGAAAAAATGTGCAAGCAGTAGGCATTTTGAATTAAATGTGGAGTGGAGCTTTATAGTTACGTGATAACGTCACGTGCCCGGAGTACCTTCAAAATTATTTGACAATCAGTACTTATTTTAAAAACATAGTTTCCATTATCGTTTTTCACAATAAAGACAGTTTGACAAAAGTCAAATCCGCCCCTGTTGATTGGATAAAAATGTTGTTGATCTTTACAAAATGGCATACATTTTTCCCGTTTCCATTACACATTTATTTTTTGCAACATTGCTTTTGTCGAATAAACCTGAATGCTGTCCTATGAATCCCGGTTCGAGGAGTTAGCAAGGTAACTTTGATCAACTCTGAGTTCAACTCTGGACAACCAGTCTTTTAGTCAGGTAAATGTACTGTACCAGTCAAAATGCTCATTTTAGGGTTTTTCTTTATTTGTACTATTTTCTACATTGTAGAATAATAGTGAAGACATCAAAACTATGAAATAACACATATGAAATCATGTTGTAACCAAAAAAGTGTTAAACAAATCAAAATAGTAGCCATCCTATGCCTTGATGACAGCTTTGCACACTTTTGGCATTCTCTCAACCAGCTTCACCTGGTATGCTTTTCCAACAGTCTTGAAGGAGTTCCCACATATGCTGAGCACTTGTTGCTCTGCTTTCCTTCACGCTGCGGGTCAACTCATCCCAAACCATCTCAAATGGGTTGAAGTTGGATGATTGTGGAGGCCAGGTCATCTGATGCAGCACTCCATCACTCTCCTTCTTGGTCAAATAGCCCTTACACAGCCTGGAGGTGTGTTGGGTCATTGTCCTGTTGAAAAACAAATGATAGTCCCACTAAGCCCAAACCAGATGGGATGGCGTATCGCTGCAGAATGCTGTGGTAGCCATGCTGGTTAAGTGTGCCTTGAATTCTAAATAAATCACAGACAGTGTCACCAGCAAAGCATCCCACACCATCACACCTCCTCCTCCATGCTTCACGGTGGGAACCACACATGCGGAGATCATCCGTTCACCTACTCTGTGTCTCACAAAGACATAGTGGTTGGAACCAAAAATCTCAAATTTGGACTCCAGACCAAAGGACAGATTTCCACTGGTCTAATGTCCATTGCTCATGTTTCTTGGCCCAATCAAGTCTCTTCTTCTTATTGGTGTCCTTTAGTAGTGGTTTCTTTGCAACAATTCGACCATAAAGGCCTGATTCACATAGAGTCTCCTCTGAACAGTTGATGTTGAGATGTGTCTGTTACTTGAACTCTGTGAAGCATTTATTTTGGCTGCTATCTGAGGCTGGTAACTCTAATGAACTTATCCTCTGCAGCAGATATTGTTGTACATAAAAGACTGTAAAAACAACCAGCTCTAAGTGATTGTAATTCAGGAAATCTGTTCCCAAGTATTCCCACGCATAATATAAATAATAATCATTTATAATAATTGATTGGATTTATATAGCGCTTTTTTAACAACCGAGGTACTCAAAACACTTTATATAAGTGGGGGAAACTCACCTCATCCACCATCAATGTGTAGCACCAACCTCAGCGATGCATGGCGACCATTTTTCTGCCAGAAAGCTATCAGGTGGAGAGGTGAGGATGGATCCTTCCTTCCTTCTTATCCTTCCCATTAGGAAGGAGGGGGGAGATTAGGTGGCCATGATGGAATGTGGCCAGGTTGGGAATTGAACATCTTACAATAAGTGCCATGTGATTTTGAATGATCACAGAGAGTCAGGACACTTGTTTTAACGTCCCATCCAAAAGACGACACCCTACGCAGGGCAATGTCCCCAAATGTATTCAAGGTTTGAAATGATTGTGTTTTAGCCAAATATTATATTTGTTGAGGCTTGTTGCGGTCAGTTTGCAGTCTACAAATGTATTTGTAATTATGTTCCGACCCCACGACCATCCGCTCCAGAAAAGATTGGCCCGTGGCTGAATCTAGTTGATAATCCCTGCCATAAAGTCTGTCCGTAAAGGGTATAAGCGTGTTTTCATTAATGCCAATAGAAATATTCAGAGGCTCTTATTAGCCTACTTGTAATTAAAAAGGATTCCGCACTGCAAGAAAGCAACCATTCCTCTATCTTTTCACAATGAGATCCTATAGCATTGTTACGAAAACAACAGTCGAAGCTGGCGACCACCATAATACCATGGTGCTTGCCTACAGAGCAGCAAGGGGAACTGCCCCTCCCTATCTCTATGCTCAAACTCTACACCACAACCCGAGGACAGAGTCCCTGCCTATCTTACGAAAACGTCTAAAATCCTCCCACTGGGCACAGACGTCAATTCAATGTCTATTCCACGTTGGTTCAACGTAATTTCATTGGAATTAAATGGAAACAACGTTAATTCAACCAGTGTGTGCCCAGTGGGCTACATCTTCAAAGAGTATCTGAAATGATTCCCCCCAAAATATATGTGGTATCTTCCTACTAGCTATGATGGTGCTGAAAGCTATGACTGTGATCTGTGGTTGTTTCATCCAGATATCTTAAGGTGAATGCAATTATTGTAAGTCACTCTGAATAAGAGTGTCTGCTAAATGAATAAAATGCTAAATGTGTAAATAAAAACACAGGTATCATTTCAGCAATGTTTACCAAACTCCTAGTGTGGGGTGTTCTGTCGGCGACTAATTGCCGTTTGGCTCTGGTTTCGGGGCTATTTCAAACTGCAGTGCTGATTGCTGGTTTCACATCACTGTCAGGCTCTGGCCTTTTGGCCATGGTCAGAGCCTGACAGATCTAGATATCTAGATCTATGTTTTTCATTTTGTGTTGAATCCCCAATTGGAGACAGCTGTGAGACGTTGTCTCTGATTGGGGATTCTATTTAAGTTGCTCAACCCCATTATTTCAATGTCATCATCAAGAGTAAGTGTGTTGATGTTCACGTTTTTCTTACGCTGTTGTTTTGCATAGTTCGGACTGAGTTTCGTTTTTGTGGGAAATAAATCATGTCGAACTATCGCTACGCTGCGCCCTGGTCTGTCTCTACACACGATCGTGACAATCACACGGAACAAAAATCAACAGGGGCCGGGAGATCAGGGGACTTTTTATTTGCAAGCACATGTTAACTCTTTACAAAGCCGGTTTGATGTTTGTTGGGGGTTGGAGAGGCGCTCAAGTGGGGACAATACGTTGAGTTGGTCTTTTCTTTCATTTGTGGCACAAGCAGTGTACGCTTCGATCAACATTAAAGGTGTTGTCTGATTTTAAGACACAGTCGTTAAAAGTGATTTTAAATGTTTCTGAACTATCCCATTAATTCCTGTTTCAACCAAATGGATGCGAAGACTGACAGTCCACGAGTTGAACATGACAGTTTGAAACATACTGTATTACAGCCAGGGATAGCCTATATTTTAGTAGGCCAACCATGGAGATGCTTGGTTGTTGGCCCATCACGACTGTCAGCAAAAGGGTAGTTCTATCATTTCGTTGCCTTTTGGATAGTGGTCAAAAATAACTTTGATTTCCCATCATTTTTACTTTCTGTCAATATGAGCACGTTTTCCCATTTCAAGAGGTTGAATACAAAAATGACTATAGTAAGTACCTGTGCCAAATGAAGTAAGAGGATTGACCGTAACATATTAAATCAGACATGAATCCTCTTGTGACATGTTGAATGAAAGCTTGTTGTGTTCAACAGGGAGTGGCAATTGAATGCAAGCATCACAAAAACATGTCTAGCCTGTCTGTCTATCTATGGGTAACAGAGTTGACGTGTTTTGTTCGACCCGCTCAGTTCTCCACCACAAAACACCAGAACATGACCAGAAAGAGTAGAACCAGCTCACCTGCTATTAGACTATGATTTGACTATTAGATGTTCAATGTTTCTTTAGACATAGTCACTATTTTAAAACGAGAGTTCAGTTCGCATAACAGGGTTGACCTTAAAATGAGGGACAGAAAATGAATCACTAATCACATTAAATAAATAATAATCTTCAGAAATGACTTTGTCAAAGCAACAAAATAACTCGGGCTTTACAATGACGGTGAAAACTTGGAGAAATGTTGGGGTTCAGTGGGTTAGAATCTTCCTAGAAGTCACAGAGGAGGAGGATGTGAAAATGCTGAATTTGTTGTCACTTTAGCAAGTCTTTATTCATAAAAATAAATCTCTGATTTATTGAATTCTCCATGTGGTCTATATTAAAGGTCCATCTAAACCCCTGTGAAATACAGTGCCTTCAGAAAGTATTCAGACCTCTTGACTTTTCCCACAATTTGTTACGTTAAACCTCATTCTAAAATGGATTAAATAGTAATTTTTTTCTGAGCAATCTACACACAATACTCCATAATGACAAAGCAAAAACAGGTTTTAGAAATGAATTAAGCATAAAAACAGAAATACCTTATTTATATAAGTGTTCAGATCCTTTGCTATGAGACTCTAAATTGAGCTCAGGTGAATCCTGTTTCCATTGATCATCCTTGAGATGTTTCTACAACTTGATTGGAGTCCACCTGTGGTCAATTCACAGGTGATTGGACATGATTTGGAAAGGCACACACTTCTCTAAGGTCCCACAATTGACAGTGCATGTCAGAGCAAAAACCAAGCCATTAGGTTGAAGGAATTAGAGCTCTGAGACAGGATTGTGTCGAGGCACAGATCTGGGGAAGGGTACCGAAATATTTCTGCAGCATTGAAGGTCCCCAAGAACACAGTGGCCTCCATCACTCTTAAATTGAAGAAGTTGTGAACCACCAAGACTCCTCCTAGAGCAATCGTGGGAGAAGAGCCTTGGTCAGGTAGGTGATCAAGAACCCGATGGTCACTCGGACAGAGCTCCAGAGTTTCTCTGTGGAGATGGGAGAACCTTCCAGACGAGCAACCATCTCTGCAGCATGCCACCAATCTGGCCTTTATTGGTGGCAAGACAACGCAGGAGTGGCTTCAGGACAAGTCTATGAAAGTCCTTGAGTGGCCCAGCCAGAGCCCGGACTTGAACCCGATCAAACATCTCTGGAGAGACCTGAAAATAGCTGTGCAGCGTCACTCCCCATCCAACCTGACAGAGCTTGAGAGGATCTGCAGAGAAGAATGGGAGAAACTCCCCAAATACAGGTGTGCCAAGCTTGTAGCGTCATACCCAAGAAGACTCAAGGCTGTAATCACTGTCAAAGGTGCTTCAACAAAGTACTGAGTACGGATATTTCCGTTTTTTTACATTTAAATAAATTAGCAAACATTTCCAAAAAAAACAGTATTTGCTTTGTCATTATGGGTATTGTGTGTAGATTGATTAGGGAAAAAAACGATTTAATACATTTTTGAAGAAAGCTGTAACGTCTGAATACTTTCCGAAGGCACTGTATATTTTCAACAATCAAAAATGTTCAGCTGTTTGAGGCAAAACCGAAAGTAAAAGGTTCAAAAACTAAACTTAAGCACGGGAATCATTGAAACTCATAGAACTGATCTACCGCTTCTTAGACTTGCTTTCAATGAGAATGACAGATCTATAACTCGTATTTCTATGTGAATTTGGTCAGGTCACCCAAATAGTTAAATATTGCAGCTTTAAAGGGCATTTCATTTGAATGAGGGTTATTATTGTTCGAAATAGCATTTCATTTCAAATCTGTAAGTGGAATCTCTTGAAGGCTAATATAGCCTAGTATTATCTGGAGTATCTGTTGGCACTTCTACCCTTCAAACACAGTGAACCCTTTGAAAAATGGATTGAGGAGGAGATGAGAAATAATTTATGTTCCTATCACTGCTTTCCACAAATATGGTGAGGAATATTGTGCCAATAACTCCAACAAACTAAGAGAGGCTATATTTTATTGCACAAAGTATTATTGGAGCTGCTACTGAGGTGGAAGGCTGGTTGTAGGACAGTTAGCCTACATTATGATTTGTGTGCATTTTCAATTCATAGAATAAAATATTGCCGTTTTGATCATTGAGTAGATGATCTACATGTAGGCCCTAAAGACTTTATTGAAGTCTCTTACGTATGTTTTTGTCTGAACCTCCCTGTTCAGTTCCATGGTCGGAGTTCTTGAGATACACTACTTGGCCAAAAGTATGTGGACAACTGCTCGTCGAACATCTCATTCCAAAATCATGGGCATTAATATGGGAAGGCTTTCCACTGGATGTTGGAACATGACATTGGGCGATTAGGCCTGGCTCGCAGTCGGCGTTCCAATTCATCCCAAAGGTGTTCGATTGGGTTGAGGTCAGGGCTCTGTGCAGGCAAGTCAAGTTCTTCCACACAAATTTCGACAAACCATTTCTGTATGGACATCACTTTGTGCACGGGGGCATTGTCATGCTGAAACAGGAAAGGGCTTTCCCCAAACTGTTGCCACAAAGTTGGAAACAGAATCGTCTAGAATGTCATTGTATGTTGTAACATTAAGATTTCCCTTCACTCGAACTAAGGGGCCTAACCTGAACAGCCCCAGACCATTATTCCTCCTCCACCAAACTTTACAGTTGGCACTATGCATTGAGGAAGGTAGCGTTCTCCTGGCATCCGCCAAACCAAGATTTGTCAATTGGACTGTCAGATGGTGAAGCGTGATTCATCCCTCCAGAGAACACGTTTCCACTGCTCTTCCACTGGTGGTGAGCTTTACACCACTCTAGCCGACGCTTGGCGTTGCGCACGGTGATCTTAGGTAGCTCAGTCGGTAGAGCATGGCGCTTGCAAATGCCAAGGTTGTGGGTTCAATTCCTATGGGGGACCAGTATGAAAATGTATGTGTTCACTACTGTAAGTCACTCTGGAAAAGAGTATCTGTTAAGTAACTAAAATGAAATAGTTGAATCCACTAATTTGAAGGGCTGTCCACATACTTTTGGCCATGTGGTTGGGTGTGTTCTTGTATGCATGTATGCAAGTGTCTGTGCATGTGTGTTCTAGCATGGGTTCTTGAGTGTGTGTGTGTTGCACATGTATGTGTATATGTGTGTGGTTGTGTGTTACAGTGACGGGAGGGGGGTGTCCAGGGAGTGTTTAGGGATGATACGTGGGTTTGGGTGTCCTGTCAGCATTGACAGCTACAGATGCTGGTCTAAAACGAGTATCCTCCTAGGCCTCCTGCCTGCCTGGCCCTCCAGCAAGAAAATAAATCCCATGTGGAAGACAGCCGCCTGACCCCTTCAGTTTACCGTATGCTTCCCAGTCTAAACAGTTTGGCATATATTACGCCGTAATTTTGTGACGCTTTTTATATTTATCATGGGCAGGGTTTTTTTCGTCTGTTCGTGAAAACAACATTTTTTTCATGAGGCAAGTCGAAATTTGGTAGCCAAAGTATACGCCCCTCCGTCGGTGATTGGTCAACAGTCCAACAAGTGTTTGATGTCCCATTTTAAACTTGATATATATACTGAACAACAATATAAACACAACATGTTTCACGAGCTGAAATAAAAGATCCATGAAATGTTCCATAAGCACAAAATGATGATTTTTTTTGTCACAACATGCCACAGATGTCTCAAGTTTTGAGAGAGCATGCAATTGGCCGGTGTAGGTCGTCATTGTAAATAAGAATTTGTTCTTAACTGACTTGCCTAGTTAAATTAAAAAATACTGTTGGCCTTGCCTACTAAAATAGTGCATGCAAGAAGTGCAAACATTTCCTCTAAATAGTTAATTTCTCCCGCATAGTCTCCGACAGTGTCTGGATATCGAGAGATACGGAGGGAGAGACGCCGCTTTTTCAAATAGGGGTAGCGGGCCTATAGGCTATATTTTGCAGTTCATGTCTGAAAGGCTGGCTCCAAGCACTAGGGGTGGGCTCTCGGTCTCTGATGGTTTTCCAGTGAGTATTTGTCAGGTCAGACTGTGCACCGCCCGGCGGTCTCCTCTCCCCGGGTTATTTATTACCTCACTCTCCCGCCGGCAGCGCTGCGGCTCCGGGGCCGATGCCAACAACCGCGCCGAGGAGGGAGCGTCATCAGGGGGGCTCTCTACGGCCGACGTGGAGGGGATAAACAAAACGCCCTTCCCTGAATACCTTGCTGAAACACACAGGATTGTCTCTACATTTGTATTCATACCCCAGAATCCTTACAACAGCTAATACAATGAATGTAACTGTTGTTCAATGTTCAACATTTTAAGAAAATATCATGTTCAATATACAGTATAGCCCTACAGGCAAAACAAGATACAGTATAGCCCTACAGGCAAAACAATATACAGTATAGCCCTACAGGCAAAACAATATACAGTATAGCCCTACAGGCAAAACAATATACAGTATAGCCCTACAGACAAAACAATATACAGTATAGCCCTACAGGCAAAACAAGATACAGTATAGTCCTACAGGCAAAACAATATGTTCCTGACTGATTGTATTTTGAGGCATCCTCATAGCACATAAGATCAAAAGTGAGATGAAAAAAAGAGGTTATGCCCACACACCAATATAGGATGAAAGAGAAAGAATAAGAGGGTGGTAGGAGAATAACGAAACCATACACCTAATAACAGCCAACCCTCTTCAGAGAACTTCTGGAGGCTGCAGTGATGTTGTCATGTAAGTCAAAGTTTGGGGGAACCCCTCCACGGTGGGTGTCTGGGTGAGGTACTGCCATGGAGCCCATGAGTCACAGGCTGGGAGGGGTTGTGAGGGGGCAGGGGTATCCCCATTCTGACAGTGATGATAGGGCTCCCCAGGGCTCTCCTAAAGGTTCGCCCCAGCACCTACGCATTGACACAATTAAAATACATGTACACTTATCAAAATGTCACCTTCTTAGAAACAGTTGTTCATTCTACCGCAGGAGTTCCCGTCATTGGTCTTGAGGGTCTGTTATTCGTGCAGGGTTATGTTCCTGCCTGTTGCTGGTTATTATGTAGATTTATAGACAGTGGGGAAATTACCACATTATATTGTGATGTTGCTATGAACCATGGACTGATATCTACAGTCTTCAAAGACCAGTTAAAGGATGTATTCATGGTCATCCATGGTTCTGATTTATTTCGAAAGCCACTGTTAACTTAAGCTTACTTGAGCCACTGCTAAAGTGACGTTGAGAATAGTGTCCTTCAGCCATTCTGCTCATTCCTTCATTCACCCTGATTTATTGACATGAATGAATCAGGGACCAGATAATGTCCGTTTGAGAAGTACATTGTGTGTGTTTGTGTCATTGTGTGGGCCTGTGCGTTCGTGTTTGCGTGTGTGTGTGTGTGTGTGTGTGTGTGTGAATGTGTGTGAGAGCGCGTAAGTCATGTTTGCTTATGTAGTGTGCAGATATTTTTATATAACTTTTTAAAAATTGTTTATGGTAGCCTGCTAGGTTTCTGAAAAGGAGAGTGGCCGTTACAGTAGTGGGAGGATGATTACAACGAGTACAACGGAAAGGTTGACTTCAAGCACAGAGGGCACAACATAGAAAAGTATACAACTTTCAACGCCCACTTCATTCTGAACTTGAGGTCCTAGCGGATAGAAATATGAGCAAAGACCAAATAAAAATGAGGAACATATCTAGGTTCAAAGCTGTTGTTGAACTTAAAGGATTTAATATCAAATGTGTTTTTGCACTCTGTATATAGATTTTCTATTGTGTTTTTGACTATGTTTGTTTACTGTGTAACTCTGTGTTGTTGTTTTTGTCGCACTGCTTTGCTTTGTCTTGGCCAGGTCGCAGTTGCAAATGAGAACATGTTCTCAACTGACCTACCTGGTTAAACAAAGGTGAAATAAAATTAAAAAAAAAAAAAAAAAAAAGTGTTGTTATCTTAACAAAGGGAAATACTTTAATTTATTTAACCAGGCAAGTCAGTTAAGAACAAATTCTTATTTACAATGACAGCCTACCTACAGGGTCAGCCCCTGGAGCAAATTAGGGTTAAGTGCCTTGCTCAAGGACACATCGACAGGTTTGTTTCACAATGTAGGCTTGGGTATTTGAACTAGCAATCTTTTTGTTGATGGCCCAACACTCTAACCGCTAGGCGACCTGCAGCCCTTCTACTTGAATATGTAGCCTAATTCATTGATCCACATCCTTGGTTGTTTCAATACTTCTTATTGTCGTATATAAGGCCTGAAAATATAATTACAATCATAGAAGAGGGAAATGTTAGAATATGTTTCAGGAATATGTGACTGTGTTTATATTGTTGCGTAATAATGACGTCCGTCGCGGACCCCCTTAACGTTTTCGGGCTCGCAAAGCCTCGGCTGTTTAAATGGGCCAAGCAGAGAAGCGGTGGAGAGTGCAAATCTTATTTGGTCTGGTTCTATGAACTTCAGCGTGACTTTAACGATATAGCCTGCACAGGGTTAAAAACAACTATTTCAAAAGTCCCATCAGCTGAATTTGTTCCACGCAAATACTTTGAAATATAAAAAGGGGATTTTGCAACGCTCAGATAGCCTAGCCTAGTTTTGTGGCTGGTTAATAAGGCTAGTTTAAAACACTTCCATCTTTCTGTAGGCCTATATTCTAATAAACTGTCCTTGACTTGGACTGAAATAGTGACTATATTCTAAAATAAATTAATATTTTCTGGAACTATTGACTTGAAATAGGCATGGTATAATAGATGAGACGACCCATGTTCAAGTAATGCTATAGGAAATTAACCCATAAAATAAGAGAAAAAAATGTCCTGGCTTTGGGTGTCGATACTGTTTATAGGTGCAGGAGTTCCACAATACTTTTGAAATAATATTCTATAAGAGAAACAGAAGCTCAAGCAGTAGAAAGTTTGAGGTGCTGGTAGGCCTAGTCAGCTCGGTTGAGTCAAGCACAGCTAATAAACCATACAAGACGTTATAGCCTGTGGTGTTCAGGATACTATTCAAGTAGACAGCTTGGCGTAATATCAGCCACTTGGAAGACACTGAGGACAACAGTAACTGTACACATAAAACAATAACGGCTTATAATAAGGGAAACCAACATCATAACAATACTGTTTCAAAAATACTAAACTGAAGAGCACAAGGGAATGTGTCAATGATCATTGTGGATAACGACATAATGTGAAGTCCACGCCTAAGGACCGGCCACTCCGACATGCCAGGTATTAGTAGCGCGAGTCCGATTAAATGTGGTGGGCAGGAGCACTGCGAGAAGACCATGCGAGTGGAGCTGTGAGTGTGGCGGATGAGTGCGCCGCAGCAGCTGCAAGAGCTGGAAACTAGTGAATGGCAATCTCTCTGGGAAGTTCAACAGACCGCTGTCACAGAGCAGCACGGGAGCCCTGCGTAAAAACAAAGTGGCGCGTCTTCAACATTGGGGCGACTGACCAACTCCGAAAAGAGGACACACAAGTTGGGTCAGACTAGCTGCTAATCACTTGTTACGGACGCTTCGCTCCCAGTAACATGCCTGCCATCAAAAAGGAGAGACTGGATGGGGACGATATGGCATTGGCTGCCTTCAACCAGTCCGAATACCTGGCCCCTTTAAATACCACCACTATCCCCGTGGTGACCCCGCATCCACCTCAATACGACCATATATTCGCCCATCACCGCGCGTATTTGGGGCTCCACGACTCGGCGCTGCAGCACCTTCACCAGCACCCGGACGACTTCATGCTGGAGAGGTTTTCCTCAATCCCTGACTTTCAGCCATTTTTTGACAACGGGGAACCATGCATCGAGGTGGAATGCGGGGAGAACAAGGCTTTACTATACATTAACAAACTGTGCCAAGGTAGTAAGGGACCCTCAATCAAATACCGGGGCGAGTGGCTCACCCCGAATGAGTTCCAGTTCGTCAGTGGAAGAGAGACCGCCAAAGATTGGAAACGAAGTATAAGACACAAAGGTAGGCAACAGCAAGTATTATATTTAAATAGTTATTTTTACAGTAGGTCTATGTTTATTTTAAGGATGATACCTAATTGAAGGTTTTTGTTATTGTTTTTGTGAGTGGAGATCCTGTTTCCATGGGTTGGTTCTGCGTTTCATAGTTAAAGGGTTATGCTCAGTAATATACACCAACTACAGTGCGTTAGGAGACAGATGAGAAAAGGCGTATACGTCGCTGTATCTTCACAGGCAGCGACCATTCTCAAAACGGGGCGTCCGGAGACGTGGACTAAGGTGAAAAACGTTCATATTTCGGATTCAGTAATGTTCAAACATTATATGACAGTTAATAGACGTTGGGGGGTATCGTTCCGTTGAGTGTTGAGTGTAACAGCAGGCTAAGGGGTGTTGACACCCCAACACAACATAATGATGTTGGCAGGGAATTACATTATTTTAAGCTACTAAAAGTTGTACCCTATTATTTACTCTTTTGGTTATTCCGGTGCATTATGGTAGTTTTGCAACTATTGTACATATCAACCTGGACTCTTGGTTAGACGTATTATAGTAAACGAAAATGGTGTTGATGCCGTATTAAAACACAGTGATGTTTAAGGCAGGGAACTGGATGGTTTCTAGGCTACTCTGCTTGTGTTTGAAGCCTATTCCTGAGTTGCAACTATCCAAAATATTAACTTGCGGTAGATGTAATATTGTAAACTAAAATCCAGGACACTCAAATGATTAGGTCTAGGATATGTTTGATGTTATTAGTTGGCTACTGTTTTGGTTTGAAAAGTTGCTCAGGCAAAACAAAGTTATCAGTAGATGTTTAATGAATTATTTATAATAAGAATAATGAATGCTATAGCTGTTTACTTCCTTTGGACCTATTCTAATAATTATGGGTTATTGCGCTGGCCACAGGTGCTGTTGTTTTTTAACCCCACCTCACCCCAGGTTACTCATATGGAACTGACACGCATTGCCCCAAGTTCTGTTGGATGAGGGTGTAAAACACGATAGCCCAATAATGGATGGGGTCATATCTGAGTTTAGATACAGTGACAGTAGCCCACGTTATACATACTGTACACGCAGGCCTAACTCACCACACGGGGTGACTGGAACTCATCAGTGAAACTAATAAGGACATTTGGTTTAACAAGCTGGCAATTCCAAAAGTAATGTTTATGTAACATTTTGTTTCTGGAGTCGTGATCATTCAACAATGATCCAAGTTTAGTGTTACACAATTATTATATATAAAAGTGTTATATTTCTCTTTGTGTGCATTTCAGGTGTAGACTCTGATAACATAGTCTTATATTCACTATAGAAATGTACTTAAGGCTACTGAAGATCCCGTCGTTTTATAATCACCTCCATATGTGGGTTATTCCATATCATTGATTTACAGTTGCTGAATTCAGTGGGTGCTGTATGAGTATGGTTTATTATTGAATTATTTCTCACTCTCTCTCTCTCTCTCTCTCTCTGTCTCTCTCTCTCTCTCTCTCTCTCTGTCTCTCTCTCTCTCTGTCTCTCTCTCTGTCTCTCTCTCTGTCTCTCTCTCTCTCTCTCTCTCTCTCTCTCTCTCTCTCTCTCTCTCTCTCTCTCTCTCTCTCTCTCAGGGAAAAGTTTGAAGACCCTTATGTCCAAAGGAATCTTACAGGTACATCCTCCAATCTGTGATTGCCCTGGGTGTCGAATTTCGTCTCCAGTGGTAAGATTATGGTTCCATCAACCTTCCAATTCTTACATCTGTTTTTCTTGATTCATCATTGGTTTCAAACGTATATGTTGCCATGCTGAACTCAGATGGCTGAGATGTATTTGTTGACAGTAATAGGTAGTCTAGAGCAGGGGTTCCCAAACTTTTTCACTCAGGCCCCCCTTCCAGCGCACACCATGTCTATATATACACTGAACAAAAATATAAACACAACATGCAACAATTTCAGAGATTTTACAGAGTTACAGTTCGTATAAGGGAATCAGTCAATTGAAATAAATTAATTAAGCCCTAATCTATTGATTTAACATGACTGGAAAATACAGATATGCATCTGTTGGTCACAGATAACTTAAAACAACGGTAGGGGTGTGGATCAGAAAACCAGTCAGTATCTGGTGTGACCACCATTTGCCTCATGCAGCATGACACATCTCCTTAGCAAAGAGTTGATCAGGCTGTCGATTGTGGCTTGTAGAATGTTGGTGGGAACTGGAACACGCTGCCGTACACATTGATCCATAGCATTCCAAACATGCTCAATGGGTGACATGTCTGGTGAGTATGCAGGCCATGCGAGAACTGGGACATTTTCAGCTTCCATGAATTGTGTACAGATCCTTGTGACATGGGGCCGTGCATTATCATGCTGAAACATGAGGTAATGGCGGCGGATGAATGACACGACAATGGGCCTCAGGATCTCATCACAGTATCTCTGTGCATTCAACAGAGATACTGTTGTCCATAGTTTATGCCTTCCCATACCATAATCCCACCGCCACCATGGGGCACTCTGTTCACAACGTTGACATCAGCAAACCGCTCGCCCACCGACGCCATACATTCTATCTGCCATCTGCCAGGTACAGTTGAAACCGGGATTCATCCGTGAAGAGCACACTTCTCCAGCATGCCAGTGGCCATCGAAGGTGAGCATTTTCCCACTGAAGTCGGTTACTACGCTGAACTGCAGTCAGGTCAAGACCCTGGTGAGGACGACGAGCGTGCAGATGAGCTTCCCTGAGACGGTTTCTGACAATTTGTGCAGAAATTCTTTGTTTGTGCAAACCCACAGTTTCATCGGCTGTCCGGGTGGCTGGTCTCAGATGAACCCGTAGGTGAAGAAGCAGGATGTGGAGGTCCTGGGCTGGAGTGGTTACACGTGGTCTGCGGTTGTGAGAACGGTTGGACATACTGCCAAATTCTCTAAAATGGCGTCGGAGGCGGTTTATGATAGAGAAATTAAACTTAAATTCTCTGGCAACAGTTTTGGTGGACATTCCTGCAGTCAGCATGACAATTGTATACTCCCTCTAAACTTGAGACATCTGTGGTATTGTGTTGTGTTAGAAAACTGCACATTTTAGAGTGGCCTTTTATTGTCCCCAGCACAAGGTGCACATGTGTAATGATCATGCTGTTTAATCAGCTTCTTGATGTGCCACACCTGTCAGGTGGATGGATTATCTTGGCAAAGGAGAAATGCTCACTAACAGGGATGTAAAACATTTGTGAGTAATAAGCTTTTTGTGCGTATGGAACATTTCTGGGATCTTTTTTTTCAGTTCATGAAACATGGGATCAACACTTTATATGTTGCATTTATATGTTTGTTCAGTGTTATATATTTTTTTTAAGGAATGCTCAATTCTTGGGCGTTGAGTCCTGATAGTTTCATATCATATATTCCCATATGTCTAACAGCCTGCCATGTACAGAAACTCAAGTCAAATTTAGTGTATACAAGGTTTTTATTCAACTGGCAGAAAATAAATGGTGGCAAATGGCGGTACACTAACCAATTTGAACTGTTATTCCTTTCCCTAAGCCTAACCCTATAACCACACTGAAGCTATGCCTAACCTTAACCTTAACCCTAACCCTAAATGCATTTCGACCCCTATACCTGACCTTTTTTTTCTGCCAGTGATTATCAGTGTAGGGAAAACTGAATATAAATTCATTTTGTCATTACTCACAGATGCTAACACAGCATTGACATCAACACTGGCTCAAATGACTACGTGAAGCCCAGAATGAATGGGACAATTCTAGACAAAGTTAATAATTAATATGAATGGGTGACTAGTCAGGCTCCCCTTGCTAGATTGATATAATTCTCATGGCTCTTCTGTCCATTGCCGCTACCCTTCACCTAGCTGTTGCACCGCTCTGTGTTTGCCATGCGGTGCCCGTTTGGCTGAGCTAACGACATCATGCCATGTAGGCCGCGAGGCGTCACAGGCGTGGTGTCTGTGCCAGTATGCCAGCTTTGAGTGAGTGCGTCGTCGGATCTGTTCACACAGGTGCGCCGTGTGTGTGTTTTCTTTTTTTCTTTTCTTTTTTTTTATCGCTACGGAGCGCATCTGTCGTCGTTCCCAACCGTTAATCTCGAGGGAAGGGCGTAAGAGGCTTAGCAAGCTACTGAGCGTGGCTACTGCTGATTAAAGTGCACGAGGCACGCAAGGCAAAGGCGGTTTAGATAAGCCGGAGGTGTTTGAGTGATACAGGTACACCGGTGACGTTTTTCACAGCCATAGAGAATGCATTTCAAATGGGATGCATTGGCTAAAAAGAGAGTTTGCAGAGAATATTGAAGTTGATGAGTTTTGGGAGAAATTTAACGTATATTATTTTCAGATATGGATATAAATTAATAGGTATACTGAAGTTATAGCATGTTGGCTTCACTCTGTAGGCTAAATATCATTCTTACTAACAGATAAATGTACAGTCAGAGAGTGACATGACTC
The DNA here is from genome assembly GCA_023634145.1 of Thymallus thymallus. NCBI lineage: Eukaryota > Metazoa > Chordata > Actinopteri > Salmoniformes > Salmonidae > Thymallus > Thymallus thymallus. The sequence goes on along the minus strand of CM042399.1, from coordinate 6,122,579 downwards.
AAGAACCTTGCAATGAGTTGCCCTTCTGAGTCCTGACACAAAAGCCTATTGTAATTGTACTGTAATTGTAATGGTGTGTGCCTGTTGTTTGCTCAGCCAGAAGTGGCAGGCTTTTCGGTTTGTGATTTTCTTCCTGATGAGCAGTGCGGGTTCCTGTGAATTGTTTTCACAAACCAAGACTGGGATTTTAATAAACCTGAAATGGCTGCCAAAAACCCCCATTGATGGCCTATCTGTAGCTCACTTCCTGTACATCGTATCATCTTATTGTAGATAGCCTCATTGTAGATATACTCCTGTTTGGCATTCAAGTAGCAGAAAGTGGCACAGGTTGAAACCCATGATAATGGGTGTAAAAAAGTAAATATGGGTCAACTATAACCACCAGTGGGAGATCGAGATTTATAACTGTATTGTTTTATTGTATTTTCATGCAGGTGTATAGGGACTGACTAATGCACTTTCTATAGTTACAAATTACACCAAATAGTGAATTTGGACTGGACACTAGATATGTCTAGAAACATTGGATCTGGAGATGTTTACATTGAAATATGTTATCTTATTAATTATGTTCATGTTCTTAGTATCTCATGTGAGCTGCACTGCAATTCAGTTTTCTGTGTTGTAAAATGCTAAAGTACACCAGTGTAAAAGGTCCTTAGTTGACTAACATGTTGTATTCTATACCCATTTGAAGAGAAACAAGTTATTAATGTGTTTGATAAGATTACAGATTATCTCAGGGGACCCCATTTAAACCATTGTACTACTAACCTCTCTCTCTGCTTGCTTCCTCTCGCTGTGTGTCTCCTTTGCTTCCTGCATTGCAGCCTGACTCATCGTTGTCTGTTTCACTACTAGAATTTAAGAGTTTCCTATCTTTTGTTAAGATTATAGCTATCTTCATTTCCGTAAACTGCTCCTGCTGAGGTCAGGCTCTGTTTAACGTTACCTTCTAACTTCATCCTTAGCCAGAGGCCTTGATCTAGCTAGCTAGCTGTCTGGCTAACAGTAGCCAGAGGCCTTGATCTAGCTAGCTAGTTGTCTGGCTAACAGTAGCCAGAGGCATTGATCTAGCTAGCTAGCTGTCTGGCTAACAGTAGCCAGAGGCATTGATCTAGCTAGCTAGCTGTCTGGCTAGCAGTAGCCAGAGGCCTTGATCTAGCTAGCTAGCTAGCCATTTGACTGAAATATCAGCAACTATTTACAAGTTGTACACTCGAGGCAGTCGCGATTAAAACTCAGACCGCTGGCTTTCTGTCCGACTCCAACCCACTCCCTCAAGAACTGGTCCCGATCCCATCCACAGTCCCGCAATGTTATTTTAAGCATAGGCTATGTGACGCAGCTCGCTTGCCAGCTATGGTCCCAAAAATAATGCAGGAAATAGGTTAAAGGGATACTTTGGGATTTTGGAACGTATCTACTTTCCACGAGTCAAATTAACTATTGGATACCATTTGTTATGTCTCTGTGTCCAGTATGAAGGAAGTTTGAGGTAGTTTCGTGAGCCAATGCTAACTAGCATTAGCGCAACGACTGGAAGTCTATGGGTATATGCTAGCATGCTCATTGTCAAAATCCCAAAGTATACCTTTAATTTACCAGATTCTCATATGGCCCATTTATATTAGGCTATCGATATTAGCGTACTGGGATATATCAGCCAATAGGCTACTGGGATATATCAGCCAATAGGCTACTGGGATATATCAGCCAATAGGCTACTGGGATATATCAGCCAATAGGCTACTGGGATATATCAACCAATAGGCTAGACATAGTTTGAAGAGACTACATCCATACGTTTTGGATGTAGTCTACTTTTCAGGAGCATAATGATTTCCAGACAGACAAATATGGCTGATAAATATGTATTTCTAGGCAATGTAGCGTAATCATATTTAGGAAGTTAATTTCCTTGGAAAAATAACCGTGTTTCACCTCCAATGCAGACTATAGCCTATTATTTTTCATTGAGACCACACGCGCACCTGGCCTCGCTTGACCAATCAGAGGAGAGGTATGGCTACTGAACTTGGAGCAGCAAGAGCTTTGAGCGCTGACTGATACGTTTTGCATGTAGGATAGAGCCTACCCTTTAGGAGTGGGCACGGTTTGCAGGCTAAATATACCATGGTATGCGAGCGTTGTGCCTTTTCCGTTCTAGTCATGGTCAAATGTTTCGATTGCAACACAATTCACAGTGCCCTTAATATTATTTATTTATGGACACTGTAGTAAACTGTTGACTAATCATATTTAAGTTCATTTAAATGGAAAGATAACTGTGCTGTGCTTCTCCGCCCATGCATTTAATTGAGACCACACATATAGCCTATAGGCGCACTTGATCTCGCACTCCCAACTAGGAGAGGAGAGGTTTATAGGGCTACTTAACTGGTATCAGCTAATAAAGAGAGTGTATGAATAATGCAACAAAGACGTGGTTTTAATACAATAGGTAGGCTCTTCGCATACGAAGCAGAAAGACGACCATTTCCAAATAATCTGCTGGACAAAGCAATATTTTTATCCCAAAAATGTCTGTCTGACCGCCGTCTCCCGCCCGTAGCATGAAAACTGCAGACCGCGCCGCAATGATCTCTGTCGGGACCTGCAGGCTTCTACCTTAGATCCCATTTAACAATGGTGTCCTGTAACGGTAATACTGACCGATTTAACCTAGGTCAGGTGATGAAATAATGAGTCCATAGCTATGTGGATGGAAACTGATGTGTGCTGTATATGTGACAAGTCTGTGTCGGATGACAAATGTTTAGTTTGTCTGCGTGTATATTATATTGTGTGTGTTGTAATATTGAGGTATGACATGATTTGTATTCACGATTAGGACATGAACAGAAATAAAATAGAACACGTTAATAAAGTAATGTTTTGCTCGTGGCTCCTGGGTTTAACTGCTCTGTAGACTCGTACTCTTCAAATAAAATCAAATGTTTTTGGTCACATACACGTGTTTAGCAGATGTTAATGCGGGTGTAGCGAAATGCTTGTGTTTCTAGTTCCGACAGTGCAGTAATATCTAACAATTACACAACATATACCAATACACACAAATCTAAGTAAGGAATGAATTAAGACTATATACATATGGACGAGTGGCATGGACTAAGATACAGTAGAATAGTATAGAATACAGTTTGTACATATGAGATGAGTAATGTCAGATATATAAACATTATTAAAGTGACTAAGATACTGTAGAATAGTATAGAATACATTATATACATATGAGATGAGTAATGTCAGATATATAAACATTATTAAAGTGACTAAGATACAGTAGAATAGTATAGAATACAGTATATACATATGAGATGAGTAATGTCAGATATATAAACATTATTAAAGTGACTAAGATACAGTAGAATAGTATAGAATACAGTATGTACATATGAGATGAGTAATGTCAGATATATAAACATTATTAAAGTGACTAAGATACTGTAGAATAGTATAGAATACAGTATATACATATGAGATGAGTAATGTCAGATATATAAACATTATTAAAGTGACTAAGATACAGTAGAATAGTATAGAATACAGTATATACATATGAGACGAGTAATGTCAGATATATAAGCATTATTAAAGTGACTAAGATACTGTAGAATAGTATAGAATACAGTATATACATATAAGATGAGTAATGCAAGATATGTAAACATTATTAAAAGTGAGTAGTTTATGTCTATAGGCAGCAACTTCCTGTGACATCGGGTGCTGTGGGTGTCCTGGAGGACGGGTAGTTTGCCCCCGGTAATGCGTTGGGCAAACCGCACCACCCTCTGGAGAGCCTTGCGGTTGCGGGTGGTGCAGTTGCCATACTAGGTGGTGGTACAGCCCGACAGGATGCTCTCACTTGTGCATCTGTAAAAGTTTGAGAGGGTTTTAGGTGCCAAGCCACATTTCTTCATGCTCCGGTGTGTGTGGTCGATGTATGAGAGAGGGATAAATCGCGTGTGTGTGTGTGTCTCTTTAAACCACTCGGCCAGGCAGGCTGGCTGTGTGTGTGTGTGTGTGAGAGAGAGAGAGCGTGTGTGTGTGTGTGTGAGCATGTGTGTGCTCCGGGGAGAGCCAAGCTTCCTCCGCTCTGTTATTCCAGCGGAACCAACGGAGGCCGGCAGGAAATTACACTCTCCTCCTCTGGCTCGTAAAGATCTCCTCCAATCAGGGGGCTCCCCCTCTCCTGCATCCTGACCACAGAGAGAGAATGAACAACACACACACATGCACGCAGGCATGCAGACGCACACACGCATTCACACACATCTCCATGTTAGGGACTGTGGGAGATAACTCTTAATATTACTACATATACATCCCTGCCTAGGAATCTATTTTACCACCAGTCATTTTAGGGTGGTTGAAAAGTCCTTTTTCAAAATTGAATTTCCTCTTTGAACAGTACCAATATAAGTAAGACGCTGTAGATATTGTGAACAGGAAGTTACCAGTACAGTACCAATATAAGTATTATGCTGTAGATATTGTGAACAGGAAGTTACCAGTACAGTACCAATATAAGTAAGACGCTGTAGATATTGTGAACAGGAAGTTACCAGTACAGTACCAATATAAGTATTATGCTGTAGATATTGTGAACAGGAAGTTACCAGTACAGTACCAATATAAGTAAGACGCTGTAGATATTGTGAACAGGAAGTTACCAGTACAGTACCAATATAAGTATTATGCTGTAGATATTGTGAACAGGAAGTTACCAGTACAGTACCAATATAAGTAAGATTCTGTAGATCTTGTGAACCGGAAGATACCAGTACAGTACCAATATAAGTAAGATGCTGTAGATATTGTGAACGGGAAGTTACCAGTACAGTAACAATATAAGTAAGATGCTGTAGATATTGTGAACGGGAAGTTACCAGTACAGTACCAATATAAGTAAGATGCTATAGATATTGTGAACGGGAAGTGACCAGTACAGTACCAATATAAGTAAGATTCTATAGATATTGTGAACGGGAAGTTACCAGTACAGTACCAATATAAGTAAGATGCTATAGATATTGTGAACGGGAAGTTACCAGTACAGTACCAATATAAGTAAGATGCTATAGATATTGTGAACGGGAAGTTACCAGTACAGTACCAATATAAGTAAGATGCTGTAGATATTGTGAACGGGAAGTTACCAGTACAGTACCAATATAAGTAAGATGCTGTAGATATTGTGAACGGGAAGTTACCAGTACAGTAACAATATAAGTAAGATGCTGTAGATATTGTGAACGGGAAGTTACCAGTACAGTACCAATATAAGTAAGATGCTATAGATATTGTGAACGGGAAGTGACCAGTACAGTACCAATATAAGTAAGATTCTATAGATATTGTGAACGGGAAGTTACCAGTACAGTACCAATATAAGTAAGATGCTATAGATATTGTGAACGGGAAGTTACCAGTACAGTACCAATATAAGTAAGATGCTATAGATATTGTGAACGGGAAGTTACCAGTACAGTACCAATATAAGTAAGATGCTGTAGATATTGCACAGAGCTGGTTACTGATTTGATGTGGCTATTTGTTGGGACTTGCTATTGACTGAGTGACACTGTGATGCAGGGGATAAGTAGGGCTGTAACGCGTCTGTCTCTCAACAGCTCACTCACTCTACACAGCGGGTTGGAGTGTGTGTGTCTGTGTGTGTGTTTGTCAGGGTTTCCGTTAGGAAAATGTGGCGCCGGACATTTGACCGGCAGCATTTTACTTTACCGGCCATTTGAGAAATTTGCCGGACCCATATGCATTGGGTGCGTAACCTGTGTAGGGCACCCACCCAAGGTGCTCAGAATGACAGTGATCATTTAGATTATGGTCATTCATATTAACGGAACAATGTGCAGTCTTACCGTTCTTACCGTGTTCTGATGTGCGCTTTGAAGACAAGACGAGTAGCCTAATGAACATCAAAACCACTAGCTATGTCAATCTATACTGTCCCCTATAGTAGAAAACTTGACCTGTTCTATTGGTCAGCTTGTCGATAAAGAAATAGCCTTTTCTAAACAGACTCTGGGACAGTTGTAGGACGATAGATCCCAAATTCATACAACCAGTAGGCCTAGACCACATAAAAAAAAGTTTAAAAAGCAATGACTTTGATGCAACAGATCATAAACTATTAATTATTTACATTTTCGAAGCACAGCAATGTGCACAAGACAGTACGCCATGCACATCCCTTAATACAACTAGCGGGAAAACACCATTGGACATTTAGCTCTCATCCAAAGCCACTTAAAGTTAGTTAGTGTTCAGTACTTTTTTCGTACTGCAATCAGTTTCATGTGACAGAGATGAAAACATCCGTTCTACATTTTTAAAGAAGGGAGATATGCAACAACTAGCATGGGTTGCTAATATGACTAGGATTTTGCCTTTGGCTGCTGGACAATGAAAGAAAGTTGATATAAATGAATTGCCTCCACGGATATGGTCTGATTTTGGCTAGGCTACTTTGAAGCATGGTAAGACATGCCTCATAATATGTATTAAAACGTTCAGGTTTTAAACAACTAAGTGTATGTTTTCAAAATGCATGTCTGACAGATTGTCAGCTCAAAGTCTCTGTGTCTGTATGTTGTTCGCATGTGATAAATAACATACAGAACTAATATACTGCACAGGTGTCAATTTAATTCCACTAAATGTTTTAACGTTGTCACGATGTGGGTGTGGGAATGACCAAGGCGCAGCGCAGGGATAGTAGTTCGACATTGTGTTTTATTATACTATGTAATACTTGCCCAATGAACGAACTATACAAAACAGACACGATCGAACAAACGTAACACTTACAAAATCAAACACGAATACTGAACGAACGTAACAGGAGGAATACACTTACTTCACCGTGACTTGCGACATATATCGACATGTAACGATAATGACCCACACCAGCGTGAGGGACAGACTCAACATATATTGGATCCCTAATTAGAGACAACGGGTAGCAGCTGCCTCTAATTAGAGATCCACCCAAAACCCACAAAGAAACAGAAAAGAACGACACTGTCAGACTCTGACCATAGCTACATAGAGAAGCCTATTGCTTCTCTATGGCCAGAGCCTGACAAACGTATAGACCGATAAGCATCAGTCACCGACTGGTACTTCCACCAGTGAAGAGGCTAAAAAGCATCATTTCACAATGGGATTTTTTTTCTTCTTCTCCCGGACAATCAGCCAATTTTATTAATCTGCCTTTTATATTTTTAAATTGGCCAAAAGCCGCTATTACCGGCTAACGGAAACCCTGGTATGTGTGGGTGTGCGTGTATGTGTGTGAGTGTGTCTGTGTGTGTGTGTGTGTGTGTGTGTGTGTGTGTGTGTGTGTGTGTGTGCAAGCATGCATATGCACGAACATGTGTATGTATTTTTGTGAGTGTGTGTGGGTCCCTGTGTGTGTCCCACATGGCGCTAAGGCTATGCTACCATGGCAACCCCAGGATCCGTCTTCAGGGCAGAAGCGATGCATGGTTCGGTACTCTAGTGTGTTTCTTAGTGAATTGGCCAAATTAGAGAATTACTGAGTCTTTAATGATTTGCTTAATCACTAGGCGTCATGCACTTTGGGTGGCCACAGAGGAATCAATATTAAAGGTTACACATACTGTAACACAATGCCTCCCTCCCTCTCTCACACAAACACAGACAGTACACACACACACACACACACACACACACACACACACACACACACACACACACACACACACACACACACACACACACACACACACACACACACACACACACACACACACACACATACACACACACACACACACACACACACAATGGCTATGCTTTGTGTGTATTGTGTTTGTGTGAGAGAGGGATTGTGTTACAGTATGCGAAACCTTGCCAATAAGTTGTACTTTTAGTATTGATGTGTTTATGTGTGTTGGGGTGGGACAGTGGGAGTGGCTAAGTAAAGAGAAACATAATGGAACTTCTCTCTCCTTGAGTGTGACCTCATCTGATAGCAGAGGGGTCGAGAGGTCTCATCCTCAGAGGGGTCGAGTGGTCTCATCCTCAGAGGGGTCGAGTGGTCTCATCCTCAGAGGGGTCGAGTGGTCTCATCCTCAGAGGGGTCGAGAGGTCTCATCCTCAGAAGGGTCGAGTGGTCTCATCCTCAGAGGGGTCGAGAGGTCTCATCCTCAGAGGGGTCGAGTGGTCTCATCCTCAGAGGGGTCGAGTGGTCTCATCCTCAGAGGGGTCGAGTGGTCTCATCCTCAGAGGGGTCGAGAGGTCTCATCCTCAGAGGGGTCGAGTGGTCTCATCCTCAGAGGGGTCGAGTGGTCTCATCCTCAGAGGGGTCGAGAGGTCTCATCCTCAGAGGGGTCGAGTGGTCTCATCCTCAGAGGGGTCGAGAGGTCTCATCCTCAGAGGGGTCGAGGGGTCTCATCCTCAGAGGGGTCGAGGGGTCTCATCCTCAGAGGGGTCGAGTGGTCTCATCCTCAGAGGGGTCGAGTGGTCTCATCCTCAGAGGGGTCGAGTGGTCTCATCCTCATAGGGGTCGAGAGGTCTCATCCTCAGAGGGTTCGAGTGGTCTCATCCTCAAAGGGGTCGAGAGATCTCATCCTCAGAGGGGTCGAGAGATCTCATCCTCAGAGGGGTCGAGAGATCTCATCCTCAGAGGGGTCGAGTGGTCTCATCCTCAGAGGGGTCGAGTGGTCTCATCCTCAGAGGGGTCGAGAGATCTCATCCTCAGAGGGGTCGAGAGATCTCATCCTCAGAGGGGTCGAGAGATCTCATCCTCAGAGGGGTCGAGTGGTCTCATCCTCAGAGGGGTCGAGTGGTCTCATCCTCAGAGGGGTCGAGAGATCTCATCCTCAGAGGGGTCGAGAGGTCTCATCCTCTTTCTGTGTGTCAGTCTGTGTGTGTCTGTGTGAGAGAGAGGGAGGGAGGGACTCAACTCAGTGTTTCTCAAATAACACAGAGTTGAATGATTGAATGGAAGATAAAATGCTAGAAGAAAAACACATGAATATACAGGTTTGGGTAAATTTGTTTTTCATTCTTTTCAGACGTTGAGGGGGATGTAAGGCCTTCTCAGCGGCATCACATTTTTATTCCACAAAAGTCAACCTTCCTGCACTTCCTTCCATCTCTCTCCTTCTCTCTGTTAGCCTCCCCCTCCCTCCCTCTGTTTTTGTCTGGGGAGAGAATGGCGGATTCATTACCTGTCCATAAAGCTCTCCTGCGGCTTCCTTGGCGGGCCTATCCAAACACACACAGAGAGAAAGAGAGAGCGAGAGAGAGAGAGCGAGCGAGGGAGAGAGAGGTGCTGGCACGCCTGGCTGCACTGCCACTGACCTCCCAGCGCTGCCCCGCCCCCCTCCTGTCCCTCGCCCTGCAGCGCTCCACTGGGCCGCAACCGCCCGCTCAGCTCGTGGGGTGGGGGCATAGGGAACAGTATGTGTGTGAGGGATGTGGCGGCAGAAGGCGCGCGCTTGGTCGCATGGCTGTTCTTCCCACAGTGCAAAATGTATTCTTTATTTAGATTGTTTTATCTGCGGATAAACCTAGTGTTGCCTTGCCACTATATACACCCCTTCACACACACACTTTTATCACCGTCTTTTCAACTGTCAAATATATGGACTCTACAAGGTGTCGAAAGTGTTCCACAGGGATGCTGGCCCATGTTGACTCCAATGCTTCCCACTGTTGTGGCAAGTTGGCTGGGTGGTGGACCACTCTTGATACACACGGGAAACTGTTGAGCGTGAAAAACCCAGCAGCATTGTAGTTCTTGACACAAACCGGTGCGCCTGGCACCTACTAACATACCCCATTCAAAGGCACTTTAATCTTTTGTCTTGCCCATTCACCCTCTGAATGGCACACCTACACAAGCTTATAAATCCTTCTTTAACCTGACTCCTCCCCTTCATCTACACTGATTGAAGTGGATTTTGACATCAATAAGGGACCATAGCTTTATCACCTGGATTCACCATGTCAGTCTAATGTTAATGTTTTGTACATGTGTACAATACGGTGAAAAGGAGGTTGTTATCTGAAACTCAAAACTAATTATTATTTATTGATCATTTTATTCATTCGTTGTGGGAGGGGTTTTATGATTTGAAATCCACCCCCCTCAAAATTGGTCTCTAAAGTCCCATCTAAAGTCCAGAATTGTAATTAATTTCTAGAAATGTCAGAGTGTCTTGGTGGGTGAGTAAGAGATGGTGGAGTCAGCTTAAAGAAAAAGAACAGTGGAGTGTCTTAACACACTCCCTCTCTCTCTCCCTCTCTCCCTCTCTCCCCGTCGTCTCCTAACTCCCCCTCCCACTTCGCTACTGCTCGCGCCAAGTCGGCCCACCATCCCGCCTCCACACACACGCACACACACACACACACACACACACACACACACACACACACACACACACACACACACACACACACACACACACACACACACACACACACACACACACACACGCTGAGAGGTAACGACAGACAGGCGTGTGACTCATTAGGTATTCGTCCCCCAGGGAGAACGCTGGGGGGGCGCGTGCGAGAGAGAGAGAGCCACAGCTGCAGGAATGTCACTGGCGGCTACTGCTGTGTGTGTGTGTGTGTGTGTGTGTGTGTGTGTGTGTGTGTGTGTGTGTGTGTGTGTGTGTTTGAGGTACTGCACCTTTCAGGAAATAAGGCAAAGAGAAACACTTTACTATCATTTAAGGTCTTGAACAAGCTTAGTTAAATAATGCTTCTTTAATAATCGTAGCTGATGTTAAAAATAAAATGTTACTGTTTGCCAGAATTTATTGGCATTAAATATAGGCCTGTGCTTTTAATAAAACAACAACAACTGGATCTTTCTGTAGGAGGCTTTATGAATGTAGAGGCCATGCTACTGAAGTTACTGGTGTCCCATAGAGCCCATAGGAGTCCATTGGGGACGGGTCCATGTCCATTGGGGACGGGTCCATGGCCATTGGGGACGGGCCCATGGCCATTGGGGACGGGTCCATGGCCACTTCTCATACTACCATCACATGTTATCTCAGCATCAGTGATGTGTATCGTTATGTGTTACATTTTATTGTCTTAGTTGGTAGAGAGATGAACATTTGATGGGGCCCATCTGAATCATGTTTCACCAAGTCTGTATTGTATTGGTGTCTGTCTGTCTGTGCTGATGTGTGTTTGTGTCTGTGTCTGTGTCTGTGTCTGTCTGTGTGAGTGAGTGAGTGAGTGAGTGAGTGTGAGTGAGTGTGTGAGTGTGTGAGTGAGTGAGTGAGTGAGTGAGTGAGTGAGTGAGTGAGTGAGTGAGTGAGTGAGTGAGTGAGTGAGTGAGTGAGTGAGTGAGTGAGTGAGTGAGTGAGTGAGTGAGTGTGTGTGTGTTTGTCTGTAAATGTGAAATACAGATCTCTTTCTTGGCTGGCGGACCCTGACCGTCAGACAGAACGTGTAGGAGGGATATTCATAGAGGTGTATACCTCTTTATTTTGACCCTGCGTGGGCTGCCAGGGGTGTGGTTTTGGTTTCATGTTTTGTGCCAGAGGTGCTAAAGAAAGGAAAGTGGGGTTTTCAGGAGCAGGTGTGTGTGTGTGTGTGTGTGTGTGTGTGTGTGTGTGTGTGTGTGTGTGTGTGACTGTATATTTGTAGTCCAAGTAGCTAAGTCAGAGGGAGTAGAGTTGAAGTAGCAGCCACTCCTCCACTGTCCTCACACAGAGCGACTGTCCTCACACAGAGCGACTGTCCTCACACAGAGCGACTGTCCTCACACAGAGCGACTGCTCTCCACAGAGCGACTGTCCTCACACAGAGCGACTGTCCTCACACAGAGCGACTGTCCTCACACAGAGCGACTGTCCTCACACAGAGCGACTGTCCTCACACAGAGCGACTGCTCTCCACAGAGCGACTGTCCTCACACAGAGCGACTGTCCTCACACAGAGCGACTGTCCTCACATAGAGCGACTGTCCTCAAACAGAGCGACTGCTCTCCACAGAGCGACTGTCCTCACACAGAGCGACTGTCCTCACACAGAGCGACTGTCCTCACACAGAGCGACTGTCCTCAAACAGAGCGACTGCTCTCCACAGAGCGACTGTCCTCACACAGAGCGACTGTCCTCACACAGAGCGACTGTCCTTACACAGAGCGACTGTCCTCAAACAGAGCGACTGCTCTCCACAGAGTGACTGTCCTCACACAGAGCGACTGTCCTCACACAGAGCGACTGTCCTCACACAGAGCGACTGTCCTCAAACAGAGCGACTGCTCTCCACAGAGCGACTGTCCTCACACAGAGCGACTGTCCTCACACAGAGCGACTGTCCTCACACAGAGCGACTGTCCTCAAACAGAGCGACTGCTCTCTACAGAGCGACTGCTCTCCACAGATCTGCCTGCAGAGAGAATAAAGTAAAAACCCTCTTTCGGCTAGAGAAGAAATGTGTAGAACTATGTGGCCCTGCTCATCCTGAGGGATGTTTTCATCTTTTTATCCTTTTTCCCCCTCCCTTGTTTTAATGTCTGCCACTTGAGAGCCTCCAGAAGGGCTGCACCTGTTTGCCTCTTGGCTAGCTGCCTCTGCCCCCCCCCCCCGCCTCCCGCCACTCATGCCGCTACTCCTCATGGGATGGAGGGATGGAGGGAGAGAGGGAGGGGTTTGCGTGTGGTGGAAAGGATAGCTGGAGGGCTCAGAGGTGTCTGGGAGAGCAGAGCGGAGATGTAGGCACCGGGAGAGTGAGAGAGAAAGAGAGAGAGAGAGAGAGAGAAGGTGGGGGAAAGATAGTTTCAAAGCTAGATCCACTCTGTGTTTATCTGTTTTGTATCACTCCCACCCAGAGAGAGAGAGAGAGAGAGCTCCCACCACAATCCTTATTTCTCTCCATTGCTGTCTCTCCTCGTACTCAAATTAAATTCCCTCACTCTCCCTCTCTCTCAATTCCCTCACTCTCACTCCCTCTCTCTCCCTCACTCTCCCTCTCTCTCAATTACCTCACTCTCACTCCCTCTCTCTCCCTCACTCTCACTCCCTCTCTTTCCATCACTCTCCCTCTCTCTCAATTACCTCCCTCTCCCTCTCACTCAATTCCCTCACTCTCCCTCTCTCTCCCTCCTTCTCCCTCTCCCTCAATTCCCTCCCTCTCCCTCTCTCTCCCTCACTCTCAATTCCCTCACTCTCACTCTCCCTTTCTCCCTCACTCTCCCTCTCTCTCAATTCCCTCACTCTCCCTCTCTCTCCGTCACTCTCCCTCTCTCTCAATTCCCTCACTCTCCCTCTCTCTACCTCACTCTCCCTCTCTCTCAATTCCCTCCCTCTCCCTCTCTTTCCCTCACTCTCCCTCTCTCTTAAATCCCCCACTCTCCCTCTCTCTCAATTCCCTCTCTCTCCCTCACTCTCCCTCTCTCTTTCCCTCCCTCTTCCTCTCTCTCAATTTCTTTCCTCTCCCTCTATCTCCCTCCTTTCCTCCCATTCTCCCTCTCTTCCTCTCTATGTCTCACCCTCACCCCCTCTCTCTCTCTCTCTCTCTCCCTCTCTCTCCCTCACTCACCCTCTCTCTCTTCCCCCTCTCCCTCCCTCTCTCTCCCTCCATCTACACCCCCCCATTTTTATCTCTATAGAGCCGTGTTAATCTGCAGTGACCTCTTCAGGTCACATTAAAGGTCGCCCAGCTTCACTCCCAGAACCCCTTAGGGCCACACTCCTCCTTTCCTTTCCTTTCGCTCTGCTCGTTAGAGCTTTGTGGCAAAAAAACACTGAATACACCATCCATAATTACTTCCTGTCCTCCCTTTGCATGACCGCCTTATCACTCAGAACTCGGCCATGGTGAACTATGGTTGTTTAGTCGACCCCCCTATTATAATTGCTGTGGTAAATTCCATAATTATGTCTGTGTGGGGGTTTCATGTAAATTCAAACGTATACTGTGTAATTACTCACGTCTTTAGTTATAAACGCTATAGAACAGTATGCCTACGTGTCTCAGCCCCAGCCTGTTCTTTTTGGATAGTAAATGTTTCCCTGCGTTTCCTCCGTGGTAGTACAGATTCTAGCCCAGAGTCTAGCCTCAGTCGGTTGAGCACATTTAAGTGGGCTAGTGCACTAGAAATGGCTTGCTCTCTCAAACACGTCCTCAGGATCGTTGGTCACATTTGTCAGGTTTCCCATTTCGATGGCATTACTGCCTAACAGTACTATTATAATTGTGCTAAAACATACTAAAACAAACATACTACATACTACATATTAGTATTACTGTCAATACAATTGACCAATGAAAGCAGAAGTTTTCTCAATTTGGCTGTTGTGTTCTGTGTTGAGCCTATGTGGGAACTTTCTATGTTCTTAGTATTGCTAAATTATGTTTATAACAAATGATGTATTGTAGAACGAATTCATCTCATGTAATGATCACTCCTCTTAATGTAAATGTATGTCACAGTTACAGAAGCAGCAATGATTTCTGTGTATGACTGATGGGGAATATTAGGGTGTTCACTGCACACAAAGGTTACTGTTTAGAGTGGAGGAGAGCTTCAAACGCTAGCTATCACATCCTTAGCCTTAGCATGTTAGCGTATGCTAAGTGTTAGCATATTTAGCACATGTTTTGTGTTAGCATGCTCTTAGCATTAGCATGCTAGCATTAAACTGCCATTGGCGAGACACATTTCTAAGAGCTTCTTCTCCCCATTTGCTGTAGAACCGCGGGCGTTTGGCAGAGAAGCGCACCATCCCCCTGCCCCCCAACCGCGTGCCCAAGAGGGAGCTGGCCTCTGCCTTCAGTAGTGATGACAGCGAGGGCAGCGACCGCGCCAGTGGAGACCATGCCCACATCAAGCAGGAAGACGAGCTGCATTACAGTATCATGAGAAAGGGGTAAGGCCTGGGAGAACCTCTTTGTCTGATTTATATTGGTCAATACAAATAACTCATCACCTACAGTATCTATCCACCCTCATTCCCAACATGCCTTTGGTTGTTGTCTTGGTGTGGTGTAGAGGTGTACAAGCTCTGTGCTTACAGTAAGTGTATATGTTATGTATTAACGTGTAACACATTCATGTTTACTTGCTTAGCTTCCTTGTTCAGTCTACACTGTACTCTGAGAGTCACTGAAACACAGCTTCCCCTCACCCCCCCCCCCCCCCCCCACACACACACAGTAGAATATTCTTTATAATAGTATTCAGGTAGTATTAAGCGTAATCAACTATGCAAGGACCAAAATACTAATAATGTAAAGTGCAGGATAAAGCCAGTGCAATAAAATAACTAAGAGACCCCACAGTGCATTCTGATGGAGACGGTGTGGTCTTTTACACAGTTTATTTAGGTTCTCATTAGAAGGGTGAATGAGGTCTTGAAGGAGGGATAATACAGGCTAAAACAGGCTCTGATGCAGTAGCTGGTTAATTATGTTATTTTCTGTTATTTTCTGTTGGTTATTTTATGTTATTTTATGTTATTTTATGTTATTTTATGTTGGTTATTTTATGTTGGTTATTTTACTTCATCCTGCACTTTACATTATGCTCCCATAAATCTGAGCAGATTGTCACGATGGTGTGTGGGAATGGACCAATGCGCAGCACTGTTGTAGTTAGTTATTTACTGAAGAAAACAAGAAAACGCAGGCTCAGAAACACAACAGTATCCCACAAACACCGGGGAAAGAACAGAACTTAAATAGGATACCGACTAGAGACAACGTAGCAGCTGCCCGGATTGGGCACCGACGCAGGAGGGATCTCTGACCTCGGAGCTGGACTAGAGGCCGGTCCCAGACTGGGCACCGACGCAGGGGGGATCTCTGACCTCGGAGCTAGACTAGAGGCCGGTCCCAGACTGGGCACCGACGCAGGGGGGATCTCTGACCTCGGAGCTAGACTAGAGGCCGGTCCCAGACTGGGCACCGACGCAGGGGGGATCTCTGACCTCGGAGCTAGACTAGAGGCCGGTCCCAGACTGGGCACCGACGCAGGGGGGATCTCTGACCTCGGAGCTGGACTAGAGGAAGGCTCAGGCCATGGAGCTGAGCAGGACACCAGGTCCTGTCTGGACCCCAGTGCTAATGACTCCACCTCTGGAGGCGAGCTGGACTGCGGTACCGGACTGGACACCGGCGCAGTGGAAGGCTCCGGCCATGGAGCTGAGCTGGACGCCAGGTCCTGTCTGGACCCCGGCGCCGATGACTCCACCTCTGGAGGCAAGCTGGACGCCGGTCCCGAACTGGGCACCGGCGTGGAGGCCGGCTCTGACCTAGGCGCTGGGCTGGACCGAGCTGGGAACCGGCACAGGAGCTACCGGGCTAGGAACCGGTCCTGGAGCTACCAGGCTAGGAACCGGATCTGGCGCTACCGGACTAGGAACCGGCACTGGAGCTACCGAGCTGGGGACACGCACTGGAGCTACCGGGCTAGGAACCGGCACTGGCGCTACCGGGCTAGGAACCGGCACTGGAGCTACCGGGCTAGGAACCGGCACTGGAGCTACCGGGCTAGGAACCGGCACTGGAGCTTCCGGGCTGAGGACACGCACTGGAGCTACCGGGCTAGGAACCGGCACTGGAGCTACCGGGCTAGGAACCGGCACTGGAGCTTCCGGGCTGAGGACACGCACTGGAGCTACCGGGCTAGGAACCGGCAATGGAGCTACCGGGCTAGGAACCGGCACAGGAGCTACCGGGCTGAGGACACGCACTGGAGCTACCGGGCTAGGAACCGGCACTGGATCTACCGGGCTAGGAACCGGCACTGGAGCTTCCGGGCTGAGGACACGCACTGGAGCTACCGGGCTAGGAACCGGCACTGGAGCTACCGGGCTAGGAACCAGCACTGGAGCTCTGGTGTGGGGGGATGGCACTGAAAGTACCGGCCTGGGCACACACACAGAAGAGGCTGGCACTGGACAGACTGGGCTGGAGATGCGCACTGGTGGTCTGGTGCGGGAGGCGGACACTGGACGTACGGCACTAGGGATGCATACTGGAGCCAAAATATCTCAACAGACGCTCTTCCTCATCCTTCGCTTCCCAATTCCCCCATGGTCTTAGCATCGCCACTGGAGGTACCGGGCTGAGAACCCGCTACGGGAGACCTGGTGTGGGGGAGCTAGAGGTGCCCTGGGTCCCGTGGTGGGTCCGGAGCTGGACTGTGACGGTCCTCCTCCTCGGAGTCGGTCTCAAAACCTCAGAGGAGGTCCGTCACAGTATAGTGCTGATTGGTCCCGTATTGGTGGTATATTCTATCACGATGGTGTGTGGGAATGGACCAAGGCGCAGCGCTGTTGTGTGTCACGCAGACAGAACTTAGAATCCCAGTTAGTGACAACGTAGCAGCTGCCTCTAATTGGGGACAAAACTCAAAATGCACATAGTCAGCTAGAACTGTATACTAAACGTATCCTGTCAGTACGCTAGAGATGCCCCTGACACAGATACGTTTAGTATAGAGGACCAGGCTCTGATGACATACTCTACTTTTGTGTGAGTTAGTCAAAGGAATCAAAGGAATTGGGAATTCTACCCAAATCCTGTTTCTAACATATCCTTGTAAAATGGTTCAAATGCTATGATCTTTTCTATATGAAAATATTTAGTGTGTGTGTGTGCACGCAGTCTCAAGACTGGTTGTGACATGGAGGACACTTGCACCGCTTGTGTGTTAAGATGATAATGAACCCTAATGACTAATATCTCAGGCTTTTACCCTTTAAAAGGCCGCAGACTCGCTGGAGCCGCAGCTCCGGTCCGTCTTGGTCCGTCCGTCTCAGTCCTGCTTTACCCCGGATGCAAAGGTCTGAGCGAAAGGGATAATGGGATGTCCAATCAGGGAAATCTGATTTCTATTGACCACAGACCCAGTAAGTGAGTCGTAGAGGGGTCTTAACAAATTGGATCTGGATAATGGATGGTGAAAAATATGGGAAGCTGTATAAATGTGTGTGTGTCTATTCTCTACCTCGTTGGCACACCATCAGGATTCTCCCTAGCATTGTGTCACATCACACTTAGTTACTACTGTGATAATTCTACTGAGTCATACTCATCCAGTTGCAGAAAAATACCCAATTAAAAAACGAGTTACACCAATTCTGAGTTCAACTTCGTTGCCCCAAGTTGCTTCTTGAAGGTTGAAAGAATACAAGACTGTAATACCCTCGACCTAGACCATTTAACGTTCGCTCGTATTTTCCCCTCAAAACATCTAAAGTATTTAGAACGGAATCAGATATTGTCGCAGCACTTTTGAAATGACCTCGTGGACGTGCTGCAACACAGAGTAATAGGCTCTTGGATCAGCCTCAGGTACTGCGGCTACATAGTAACAGGATTTCCTAGTTGTCAGAAAGGTCCTCGGAGGTGTTGTCATCCTTGAAGAGGACTTGTCAAGTTCATTAGAGGGCTCTATATATTTTAACCAGATTAATGTTAATGGCCATAGGCTTTACGGGTGATTAGTTCAGTAGGCCCACCAGGACAGAGAGGAGAGATACTCATCGTTCCTGCTGATTAAGCAAAGAGAGCGCCCGGGCTGAAGAGGGACCCGTTGAAGGCTTGATAGAGCCGGGATATACAGTATATGTGGGAGAACCAACAAAATGATGAATGGCCTGTTGTCACAAAGACGGCACATTTGTAACAGGAAAAGCTCCTTGATGTGTGGGGTTTCCCCTCTCCCTTTACTCGAACCAGGGACTAGATCATGGAATAGGAACTTTCAATACAGCAAGATAAAGGTATCATATGATAAGAGTCAGATATTCCATTATGGTGGTTTGCAAAGTTTATTGAGACAATAGGTATGTGACATTTACAGAATCCAGGCAGCATTTAATAATACATCCACGTAATCAAGCATTTGTAATGGATATGTAGTGTATATTCAATCATAGGATTTAATATACACAACATATACAAAAGTATGTGGACACCCTTTAAAATTAGTGAATTAGGTTATTTCAGCCACACCCGTTGCTGACTGTTGTATAAAATCTCCATTGACAAAAATTGGCAGTAGATTGGCCTTACTGAAGAGCTCAGTGACTTTCAACATGGCACCGTCCTAGGATGCCACCTTTCCAGCAGTTCATCTGCCCTGCTAGAGCTGCCCCGTTCAACTGTAAGGGCTGATATTGTGAAGTGGAAACGTCCAGGAGCAACAACGGCTCAGCCGCGAAGTGGTAGGACACACCAGCTCACAGAACGCGAGCGCATAGCGCGTAAAATCATCTGTCCTTTTGTTGCAACACTCACTACCGAGTTCCAAACTGCCTCTGGAAGCAATGTCAGCACAATAACTGTTTGTCGGGAGCTTCATGAAATGGGTTTCCTAAGATCACCATACGCAATGCCAAGCGTCGGCTGGAGTGGTGTAAAGCTCGCCGCCATTGGACTCTGGAGCAGTGGAAACGTGTTCTCTGGAGTGATGAATCACGCTTCACCATAATGGTCTGGGACTGTTTTTCATGGTTCGGGCTAGGCTCCTTAGTTCCAGTGAAGGAATAAAAGTCTGGGGCTGTTTTTCATGGTTCGGGCTCCTTAGTTCCAGTGAAGGAATAAAAGTCTGGGGCTGTTTTTCATGGTTCGGGCTCCTTAGTTCCAGTGAAGGAATAAAGGTCTGGGGCTGTTTTTCATGGTTCGGGCTCCTTAGTTCCAGTGAAGGAATAAAGGTCTGGGGCTGTTTTTCATGGTTCGGGCTAGGCTCCTTAGTTCCAGTGAAGGAATAAAGGTCTGGGGCTGTTTTTCATGGTTCGGGCTCCTTAGTTCCAGTGAAGGAATAAAGGTCTGGGGCTGTTTTTCATGGTTCGGGCTAGGCTCCTTAGTTCCAGTGAAGGAATAAAGGTCTGGGGCTGTTTTTCATGGTTCGGGCTAGGCTCCTTAGTTCCAGTGAAGGAATAAAGGTCTGGGACTGTTTTTCATGGTTCGGGCTAGGCTCCTTAGTTCCAGTGAAGGAATAAAGGTCTGGGGCTGTTTTTCATGGTTTGGGCTCCTTAGTTCCAGTGAAGGAATAAAGGTCTGGGGCTGTTTTTCATGGTTCGGGCTAGGCTCCTTAGTTCCAGTGAAGAAATAAAGGTCTGGGGCTGTTTTTCATGGTTCGGGCTCCTTAGTTCCAGTGAAGGAATAAAGGTCTGGAACTGTTTTTCATGGTTCGGGCTAGGCTCCTTAGTTCCAGTGAAGGAATAAAGGTCTGGGGCTGTTTTTCATGATTCGGGCTAGGCTCCTTAGTTCCAGTGAAGGAATAAAGGTCTGGGGCTGTTTTTCATGATTCGGGCTAGGCTCCTTAGTTCCAGTGAAGGAATAAAGGTCTGGGGCTGTTTTTCATGGTTCGGGCTCCTTAGTTCCAGTGAAGGAATAAAGGTCTGGGACTGTTTTTCATGGTTCGGGCTAGGCTCCTTAGTTCGAGTGAAGGAATAAAGGTCTGGGGCTGTTTTTCATGGTTTGGGCTCCTTAGTTCCAGTGAAGGAATAAAGGTCTGGGGCTGTTTTTCAAGGTTCAGGCTCCTTAGTTCCAGTGAAGGAATAAAGGTCTGGGGCTGTTTTTCATGGTTCGGGCTCCTTAGTTCCAGTGAAGGAATAAAGGTCTGGGGCTGTTTTTCATGGTTCGGGCTAGGCTCCTTAGTTCCAGTGAAGGAATAAAGGTCTGGGGCTGTTTTTCATGGTTCGGGCTAGGCTCCTTAGTTCCAGTGAAGGAATAAAGGTCTGGGACTGTTTTTCATGGTTCGGGCTAGGCTCCTTAGTTCCAGTGAAGGAATAAAGGTCTGGGGCTGTTTTTCATGGTTTGGGCTCCTTAGTTCCAGTGAAGGAATAAAGGTCTGGGGCTGTTTTTCATGGTTCGGGCTAGGCTCCTTAGTTCCAGTGAAGAAATAAAGGTCTGGGGCTGTTTTTCATGGTTCGGGCTCCTTAGTTCCAGTGAAGGAATAAAGGTCTGGAACTGTTTTTCATGGTTCGGGCTAGGCTCCTTAGTTCCAGTGAAGGAATAAAGGTCTGGGGCTGTTTTTCATGATTCGGGCTAGGCTCCTTAGTTCCAGTGAAGGAATAAAGGTCTGGGACTGTTTTTCATGGTTCGGGCTAGGCTCCTTAGTTCCAGTGAAGGAATAAAGGTCTGGGGCTGTTTTTCATGGTTCGGGCTAGGCTCCTTAGTTCCAGTGAAGGAATAAAGGTCTGGGGCTGTTTTTCATGGTTCGGGCTAGGCTCCTTAGTTCCAGTGAAGGAATAAAGGTCTGGGACTGTTTTTCATGGTTCGGGCTAGGCTCCTTAGTTCCAGTGAAGGAATAAAGGTCTGGGGCTGTTTTTCATGGTTTGGGCTCCTTAGTTCCAGTGAAGGAATAAAGGTCTGGGGCTGTTTTTCATGGTTCGGGCTAGGCTCCTTAGTTCCAGTGAAGAAATAAAGGTCTGGGGCTGTTTTTCATGGTTCGGGCTCCTTAGTTCCAGTGAAGGAATAAAGGTCTGGAACTGTTTTTCATGGTTCGGGCTAGGCTCCTTAGTTCCAGTGAAGGAATAAAGGTCTGGGGCTGTTTTTCATGATTCGGGCTAGGCTCCTTAGTTCCAGTGAAGGAATAAAGGTCTGGGGCTGTTTTTCATGATTCGGGCTAGGCTCCTTAGTTCCAGTGAAGGAATAAAGGTCTGGGGCTGTTTTTCATGGTTCGGGCTCCTTAGTTCCAGTGAAGGAATAAAGGTCTGGGACTGTTTTTCATGGTTCGGGCTAGGCTCCTTAGTTCGAGTGAAGGAATAAAGGTCTGGGGCTGTTTTTCATGGTTTGGGCTCCTTAGTTCCAGTGAAGGAATAAAGGTCTGGGGCTGTTTTTCAAGGTTCAGGCTCCTTAGTTCCAGTGAAGGAATAAAGGTCTGGGGCTGTTTTTCAAGGTTCAGGCTCCTTAGTTCCAGTGAAGGAATAAAGGTCTGGGGCTGTTTTTCATGGTTCGGGCTCCTTAGTTCCAGTGAAGGAATAAAGGTCTGGGGCTGTTTTTCATGGTTCGGGCTAGGCTCCTTAGTTCCAGTGAAGGAATAAAGGTCTGGGGCTGTTTTTCATGGTTCGGGCTAGGCTCCTTAGTTCCAGTGAAGGAATAAAGGTCTGGGACTGTTTTTCATGGTTCGGGCTAGGCTCCTTAGTTCCAGTGAAGGAATAAAGGTCTGGGGCTGTTTTTCATGGTTTGGGCTCCTTAGTTCCAGTGAAGGAATAAAGGTCTGGGGCTGTTTTTCATGGTTCGGGCTAGGCTCCTTAGTTCCAGTGAAGAAATAAAGGTCTGGGGCTGTTTTTCATGGTTCGGGCTCCTTAGTTCCAGTGAAGGAATAAAGGTCTGGAACTGTTTTTCATGGTTCGGGCTAGGCTCCTTAGTTCCAGTGAAGGAATAAAGGTCTGGGGCTGTTTTTCATGATTCGGGCTAGGCTCCTTAGTTCCAGTGAAGGAATAAAGGTCTGGGGCTGTTTTTCATGATTCGGGCTAGGCTCCTTAGTTCCAGTGAAGGAATAAAGGTCTGGGGCTGTTTTTCATGGTTCGGGCTCCTTAGTTCCAGTGAAGGAATAAAGGTCTGGGACTGTTTTTCATGGTTCGGGCTAGGCTCCTTAGTTCGAGTGAAGGAATAAAGGTCTGGGGCTGTTTTTCATGGTTTGGGCTCCTTAGTTCCAGTGAAGGAATAAAGGTCTGGGGCTGTTTTTCAAGGTTCAGGCTCCTTAGTTCCAGTGAAGGAATAAAGGTCTGGGGCTGTTTTTCGTGAATCGGGCTAGGTGTGGGGCTGTTTTTCAAGGTTCGGGCTAGGTTCCTTAGTTCCAGTGAAGGAATGAAGGTCTGGGGCTATTTTTCATGATTCGGGCTAGGCTCCTGAGTTTCAGTGAAGGAATAATGGTCTGGGGCTGTTTTTCATGGTTTGGGCTAGGCAACTCCAACTCCATATTAATGCCCATGGTTTTGGAATGAGATGTTTGACAAGCAGGTGTCCATATACTTTTGTCATGTAGTGTAGGTCCTTATAAACCATTTCCTAATCATTAGTTAAGTATTTTTGTGTGGCCTCATGTAAAGTATGGGCTATTGATACTTTATGAATAATTTATAAATATTGTGAGTGACCAGTGTAATTTCTCACAAAAAGATGTACATGCCATTTCTAGACATTCCATGCTTCTTAAGGTCTCTAAATATCAACGGTTAAATAATAAGCACCAAACAAACACAAGGTCCAATTTCAGCTGTTTTTATCACAATATCAAATTTCTGGGCAACAATTAAGTACCTCACTGTGAATCTTAGCAAAGAGACATTTCTCAAGTAAGATTTCTTTTCTGGGAGTGGTCTGAGTGGGGAGGGAAAAACTGAAAACTCTGTTATTGGCAGAGAGGTTTGGAACTCTCTTTCTTATTGGTCTATTAACTAATTTTAAAAACTCCATCGAACCAAAACAGGAACAAATATCAGGCTGTCTTTTCAAACAGCTCTAACACTAAAACGGCATTATCATCATTTTCACAATTTCAAAGTATCATTCCAACCTTATAGTGTAGAAATATATGAAGCACAGGATAATCCCGTTTTTGACTGCACTGGGTCTTTAAAGGAAATATATCAAACATTTTATTCACAAAAACTGTTGTGAAACAACTGTTGCAAGGACTTCATGAAGAGTTGTAATGTGAATGTGTTGTTAATCATAAAACCTGACCGTTTTTCTCTCTTTATTCCTTCATTACTACTGATATGTGAATGAAATGTTACATGTATGATTTACAGGAGGAAATGTTACATGTATGATTTACAGGAGGAAATGTTACATGTAGGATTTACAGGAGGAAATGTTACATGTATGATTTACAGGAGGAAATGTTACATGTATGATTTACAGGAGGAAATGTTACATGTATGATTTACAGGAGGAAATGTTACATGTATGATTTACAGGAGGAAATGTTACATGTATGATTTACAGGAGGAAATGTTACATGTATGATTTACAGGAGGAAATGTTACATGTACTATATAACCTTTAAATGCTTCCAGTGCTTTAGTCTTTAAACCACTGACCACCATTTTTACACATGGCTTTGTTTGGCGACACATTTACTGGGCCTTTAAATGTAGTAAATGTCCCCATGGAAATCAATGACTTTGCAAGCACCATGCTCTACCGACTGAGCTACACGGGACACCATCACACACACTTACACATCACACTATTACAACAGCGTGACTGTTGTGGAATAACATTTTCAATATATTTTCAATAAAATCATCTGTATTGTGTGCTTATTGTTTTACCGTTGATATGTTCCAGAGGACATTTGAGACCTTAAAGGGATACTTCTGGATGAGTCAGAAGAACTCATGGATTACATTTTTATGTTTCTGTGTCCATACTGGAAGTCAAAACTCGGAGGTAGTTTTGCGAGCCATTGCTAACTAACGGTAGCGTTAGCGCAATGACTACAAGACCATAGATCTCCAGTCATTATTCTAACACTAGTTTGCACCAGCGCTAGTTACCAACTTCCTTCAAACTGCACGCAGCGACATACAATTATATCCACTAGTTCATATGACTTTGGGGCAGTAGATAAAGGGTGTCATTGTCAACATCCTGAAGTATCCCTTTAATGTCTACCAATGGCATGTCCATCTTTTTGTGAGAAATTACACTGGTCACTAAAAACCTCCATAAAGTACTTATAAAGTATCAGTAGCCCATACTTTACACGAGGCCACACACAAAAAGACTTAACTAATGATTAGTAAATGGTTTATATGGACCGTATTAAACATCTTATGAATTAAAGTAATAATCCTTATTAAATACTGTAAAAGTTGTTTACTTTACAAATGTGTGTGTAATGATTAATAAATTATCAATAAACAATTTACTAATCCATTATAAATGTTTTATTACATGGAGTTATTATAAAGTGCTACCGGAAGCCATTATATTTAGCGGTGGCAGCTCAGGTTTAGTGTCTTAAACTCAAGGGTAAAACAAAGCCTACCTGAGTGTTGTGTTGATAACACGGCTTTGTGCTGACAGAGAGTCTGGGTAATTAACAGAGCAACCACCACGGATTATATAAGTTCCACCTGCTGACGTCGGGCTTTTGAGAACACCCTGTGGGAAAACGCCACACAACACATACGTTTACGGCCCTAGAAAATAATTTATGTCCCTAGTCAAGAATTTATGTCACGTGTTTCTAGTTCATATAAACAACGATACAATTCTTCCTTTTCAAAAGCAAAATGTTTCCCATATTTCTTATCTAAGGAAAATCAGCATTATTATTTGTGTAGTATAACTGTCTTAAGTAGATTACATGTCTGAAATGGGAGGAGGGAGGTTGTCACAAGGGTGGTGGTAGTAGACCCTTCCGCAGATGGACAACGAGACAGAGCAGACATACCTTTTTCCACTGGGCATAGCCGCCTCAACTCTGTGTATGTGAAACTAGTTCCCGCAAAGTGTCCAGCCCGTCTCTGGGAAGCAGAGGTGGAGGCCAACTTGCACAATTTCTACTAGAATCCCGATACCTCACTCTATCAATCAAGGCTCTATCAATGCTGGTATGTACTGGAGTAGAATAGAATATGTGTAAATTAGCATTTTGTCTCATGTCAGTTTTTAGTACTGTAGAAGTAGAACGTGTAATTGTTGTGTATTTATTTACGGCGATGCAACAGTAATGTTTGCTGAGGGAAAAACCCCAGCTCACCTGAGGCAAATTCTGTTGTAGGTTTTATGCGAAAGACCATTCCTTAAAAGTAGAAAGACTGAAATATGTTTGTTTGTTATGTATGTTATGAGGAACGGGCAGGTGCTCACTTACAGCATTGTCTTAGAATTGTCCAGACAGTTTTGTTTTGTTTAGTCCAAGGATGAAGATTGGCCTGTGTCACAGTCGTCCTCTCCTTATAGACAGCAATCTTTACAATACAACTAAATATATACGTTAATATTATAATAGTACTATATTGGTGATATTTATGTTTTATCGTGTATAATATACCTGCGTTAATAAAATGAGAGAGTTAACCTTTCTCTTACTGCTGGTGTTCTTGATGGGATTGTGTCTTAGATTGGGAAAGGGCTTTCTCCTCAAGTTTTAATTAGTGAATATGGAGCTTTTCAAGCTTTCTGGGAAAAAAGGATGAAGACCTATTTGCCACTTTCACATGCTTCTCCATGGCAACAGGTTAGGAGGTACTTGTAGCAAGAATGCAGTTTTCCACACACATGGATGTGTAGAATATCCTTCTTACTGCACAAAAGGTTCTGTGTGGAGGGGCTAGCAAAGATTGGAACGAGTCAGTGTCTCTCCGTGAAAACATTTGGAGGGTTGCATCTTAAACAGAGTGCTGTTCCAGAACGCTGTTTGATTATGTACTGTAAGGAAACCGACCTGCGTACCTGTTTTAGAGTTGAAGTCCTCAAGAATCTCTTTTGAATCTCGGCCCCTGGTTTGAAGAATTGCTTCATTTAATCCCAAATTATGATTGGTTATTTACTTTCTAAAACTCAATATCGCCTCTGCAGAGAGCAGCAATGCAATTAGACATGAGATAATATGCAAATAGTCTATTAGATAATAAAGTATAATAGATACAATATCTGAGATCACTAAGGACATTTGGGGGAATATTTGGATAGATCAATTACTAAACATACTCACATCTCCAATAACATTGAGACTGGATTCTGACACCTTTTTCTGTCTCTGTTAGTAGCTTAGGTAGAGAGAACCAAATCTCTACATGTTCTGTCTCTGTTAGTAGCTTAGGTAGAGAGAACCAAATCTCTACATGTTCTGTCTCTGTTAGTAGCTTAGGTAGAGAGAACCAAATCTCTACATGTTCTGTCTCTGTTAGTAGCTTAGGTAGAGAGAACCAAATCTCTACATGTTCTGTCTCTGTTAGTAGCTTAGGTAGAGAGAACCAAATCTCTACATGTTCTGTCTCTGTTAGTAGCTTAGGTAGAGAGAACCAAATCTCTACATGTTCTGTCTCTGTTAGTAGCTTAAGTAGAGAGAACCAAATCTCTACATGTTCTGTCTCTGTTAGTAGCTTAAGTAGAGAGAACCAAATCTCTACATGTTCTGTCTCTGTTAGTAGCTTAGGTAGAGAGAACCAAATCTCCACCTGGCAGACTATCTCTTTTTTCAGTGTACTTTCCTGTCTCTCAGCATCCATAGCGGCCCCACATCAGCTTCTGTAAGGAAGGAACAACAAGGAAAGCCCAAGAGATATCCTGGCCTGTTCTTATTTATTTATGTATCTATTTCTGTATTTATTTATGACTCCCTCTGCTTGCTCGGGCCCCATTTGCAGGCTGTCTTTCCATCCAAGTGTGAGTGGCATACGAACACAAGTCTATGTCTGAAAACAAAAAAAACGTGAAATATGTTGAAATCCATATCTTTGCATTGAGCCTTTGTTTCTTGACAATAGTTTTTTTTTGTGTCAAGAAAAAAGACCTTACATACGCAATTTGGGTCTAGAGTACGAGGATATAATTCAGCAACGGTGTCCCTGTGTTAGCCCATATCACACGGCCATTTGAACTTGAGTCAGGGCAGGCTTTAGTAAAGGGTGTGGGTCACTTGCAGCTGCAGGTTGGAGCCAGCTGTGTGGTCTGTTGTTTTGAGGTCGGAGGAGGAGGGAGGGAGGGAGGGCGGGCTCTGCAGTGGCACTATTACCTGCAGGCAGCAGCTGTTCTAAGCAGGCTGTCGTGTCGCTGGGTGCGTCCCAAATGGAACGCCATTCCCTGTACAATGTGCTACTTTTGCCCTGGGAATAGAATGACATTTGGGAATGCAGTCTCCCTCTACACCTACATGACACCTCCACGGCCCCACCATGGCAGCTGCCCGTGTCCCTCTCTCCCCTCTGTCCCCCTGTCTGTCAGTGTAGTCTCGGTCGTGGTGTCAGACGTGGCGTCAGGGTGCCCAGGCTGCCAACCCGTGCCATCCAGTGCCAGCTCGCACTATGACCTCCAGCTATGTCCAGCTCCTCTTTACCAATGTCACAGCGGGGGGTTTGCCCTCTGCTGTTCTGTTCCCACGCCAGGAGAAGATGCTTTTCATGGCATTTGGAGAGTGTCAGTAGTGTCTCCTTTGGTAATGTCAGAGCAAGTTAGGATACATTAGGGTTTTTTATCACCCATCTACACACAATACCCTATAATGACAAAAAAGGATGCACATTTACTGAACTTGAAATACAGAAATATATTTTTTACATAGGTTTTCACCCCCCTGAATCAATACTTTGTAGAAGCAACTTTAGCAGTGATTACAGCTGTGTCTTTCTAGGTAAATCTCTAAAAGCTTTCCACACATGGATTGTGCAACATTTTACCATTATTCCTTTCAAAATTCTTCAAGCTCTGTCAAATTGGTTGTTATCGTTGCTAGACAACCTTTTTTAGGTCTTGCCACAGATTTTCAAGCAGATTTAAGTCAAAACTGTAACTTGGTCACTCATTCACTCTCTTCTTGGTAAGCAACTCCAGTGTAGATTTGCCAATGTAATTTTGGTTATTTTGCTGAATTAATCTCCCAGTGTCTGATGGAAAGCAGAATGAATCAATAAAATGTATTTATAAAGCCCTTTTTACACCAGCTGAACCAGGTTTTCCTGGATAGATTTTGCCATTCTGTTTCTTTTCATCCTGAAAAACTCCCCAGTCCTTAACGATTACAAGCATACCCATAACATGATGCAGCCACCACTATGCTTGGAAATATGGAGAGTGGTACTCAGTAATGTTTTGTATTTTCCCTAAAGATAACACTTTGTAATATTCCAAAACACTTTGTATGCCACATCTTTTGCAGTATTACTTTAGTGTCTTGTTGCAAACAGGATTCATGTATATTTTTATTCTGTACATGCTTCCTTCTTTTTACTCTTTATCATTTAGGTTAGTATTGTGGAGTAACTCAAATGTTGTTGATCCATCCTCAGTTTTCTCCTATCACAGCCATTAAACTCTATAACTGTTTTAAAGTCACCATTGGCCTCATGGTGAAATCCCTGAGCGGTTTCCTTCCTCTCTGGCAACTGAGTTAGGAAGGAAGCCTGCATCTTTGTAGTGACTGGGTGTATTGATACACCATCCAACGTGTAATTAATAACTTCACCATGCTCAAAGAGATATTCAATGTCTGCTTATTTTTACCCATCTACCAATAGGTGCCCTTCTTTGTGAGGCCTTGGAAATCCTCCCAGGTCTTTGTGGTTGAATCTGTTTTTGAAATTCACTGCTCGACTGATACAGATAATTGTATGTGTGGGCTACAGAGATGAGGTAGTCATTCATCTTAAACACTATTATTGCACAGAAAGTGAGTCCATGCAACTTATTATGTGAACGTTTTTAGGCTTGCCATAACAAATACTTTTCATTTCAGCTTTTAATTTTTAATTCATTAAATTAAGTAAAAAACACAATTCCACTTTGACATTATGGGGTATTGTCTGTAGTGTGTGTAGGCCACTGACCCCCCCAAAAAACGCAAAATGTTTTTGTAAGTAAGGCTATAACACAACAAAATGTAGAAAAAGTCAAGGGGTGTGAATACTTTCTGAAGGCGCTGTATGTGTATTATAAGGCATTGTAAAGGATGTTATTGCATTATATGTATGTACTTCATAGAAAGTGATAGCAGGAATTTCCCTGAAAGTAAAGTATTCGGACCATTCACCTGTTTTTAATGTGATAATAAGATGTTATTCAGCTATTTTCTCCTTAATCTATTAATTTTAATGATTTACTAAGGATTTAAAATATATGTATATATTCACAAACCATCTATCAGCAATGTTCTCCTATGAAAGTTGTATATTTTCTATGTTATGGGTGAGTAGAATTCAGAGCTCGCTGGATTGAATGGATCCTGGTTCTGTTTCTCAAACAATGAAAAAAACATCTTTCCATTGTAACCCGTGTCAAAGTTGCCCTGCATTAGAGCCTAGTTAATACAGTAGTAGCATCTGGGTCATGGCGTCTGTCCTGTAGACTGGACCAACTGGGGATGATGAGGGGGGGTATTGATCAGTTTAGGGATGAGTCAGGCGGCTAGGTCTTAACCCCCCAGATTATGACCTTGGCCTCGCCACCCGTGCAGGGGGGAGGGGCCAACCCTCTTTAGCCAACCATGCAGGGACTGTGCAGGAAAAGTGTGCTAATTACCAGAGCTAATGACGTCCTTGTTCGTTACAGCTTAGCCCGCTACATAGCCACGGGATAATAACTCCGTAGCCTCAGTGAGAAGTTCAGAGTAGCATTATGACGATCACTTTCTGTGATAGGGAGCAGGTGGGGTCGGGGGGGTTTGGTTGCTAGCGGATCTCAATTTTGCGGATCTGTGATTTTTTTTGCATGAGGTAATCTAATCTAAATTAGCCCGTTTGACTATGAACCTTAATCAAGTGTAAGAAGAAACATAATAGAAATGAGATTTTCAACTTCTTTACAGGTTGTGTTTTGATTGTGGTCTAGGTCGGAGTAGTGTCACCGAAAGTGTGACGTCATGGCACGACTAAAGCATCATTTGTCGCTTAGCAACCAGGCAGGACTTATTTTGCCTGCGTTTTGTTATGTTTTAAATTTGACTCATTGATTCATGTTGACTGACAAGCAACTGGTAACCCTAGGTGGTCAGAATCAGACAAAATATATTATCCCGCGTCTGTTCTGTACAATTTGTAAAACAGCTCAGAGCGTGGCAGCCTGGCATTCGGAGCTAGATCCTAGAATCAGCGTCCGCAAACCATGTGGCCTCCTCAGAGGGGTGGCCAATCAGAACCATCCCCCTCCGCTGTCTCTTCCTGGTTAGCAATAACGTTCCCTGGGGAACATTCTGGATCCTGTTTTTATGTAAGACAACTAGTATGTTCACCAAACTTGATTTGAACATATTCAGTTGACCGTCACCAAATGTAAGGAAACGGGGGAAAATATTCAATTTAATCACATTTATTAATGTCTTCCTTCTGTATGTTGTCTTTTCTGTAAAATAACTCCACAGGCATAACATTTGAACAATGTAACATTCAATAAACCAAAACTTGTCGACCGTAGCCGTATATTAATGGACAGATTTGTCTGCGATATTCCCTCAAATGCTAAGCGCCTATTTTCCATCATTACAATGTTTAATGCGATCAGAACACTAATCAGATTATGTTGAAGTAACTCCATGACACGGTTGTGTCCATAGCTGCTGCTGCTGGGTTAGAGGGAGCTGGTGAGGCATTGGGCATGGTGGACACATCCCTGGTCTCTAAAACCCTCCTATGGTTTGGCTCGGGCAGTGCTGTCACTGTGGGAGAGAGGGCTTTTAAGACCAGGGACTACAGTTGAAAATTAACCAACTGGGTTGGATTCATCTATGTATTCTGTATCTGTAGATACCAACCATTAGTCTGTGTGATTAACGGGGTTAGAGCAGTGTTTGTGAGAAGGTCTGAATGGTTTGAGCTACAATCGTATCTATGAAAAGCTGGGACTCTCATGAACACGCACATGTTACATGTTTTCCTCTATGACGCTGGCAGGTGTTAGAAGTTAAGGAGTTATTCTACATAGAAGATAGGAAGTCCCAGGACATAGTGTCTATAACACTGTAATAAGCTCACATAGTGTCTATAACACTGTAATAAGCTCACATAGTGTCTATAACACTGTAATAAGCTCACATAGTGTCTATAACACTGTAATAAGCTCACATAGTGTCTATAATATTGTAATAAGCTCACATAGTGTCTATAATATTGTAATAAGCTCACATAGTGTCTATAACACTGTAATAAACTCACATAGTGTCTATAATATTGTAATAAGCTCACATAGTGTCTATAATATTGTAATAAGCTCACATAGTGTCTATAATATTGTAATAAGCTCACATAGTGTCTATAATATTGTAATAAGCTCACATAGTGTCTATAATAATGTAATAAACTCACATAGTGTCTATAATAATGTAATAAACTCACATAGTGTCTATAATATTGTAATAAGCTCACATAGTGTCTATAATATTGTAATAAGCTCACATAGTGTCTATAATATTGTAATAAGCTCACATAGTGTCTATAATATTGTAATAAGCTCACATAGTGTCTATAACACTGTAATAAACTCACATAGTGTCTATAATATTGTAGTAAGCTCACAGTGTCTATAATATTGTAATAAGCTCACATAGTGTCTATAATAATGTAATAAACTCACATAGTGTCTATAATAATGTAATAAACTCACATAGTGTCTATAATAATGTAATAAACTCACATAGTGTCTATAATAATGTAATAAACTCACATAGTGTCTATAATAATGTAATAAGCTCACATAGTGTCTATAATATTGTAATAAGCTCACATAGTGTCTATAATATTGTAATAAGCTCACATAGTGTCTATAACACTGTAATAAACTCACATAGTGTCTATAATATTGTAGTAAGCTCACAGTGTCTATAATATTGTAATAAGCTCACATAGTGTCTATAATATTGTAATAAGCTCACATAGTGTCTATAATAATGTAATAAACTCACATAGTGTCTATAATAATGTAATAAACTCACATAGTGTCTATAATATTGTAATAAGCTCACATAGTGTCTATAATATTGTAATAAGCTCACATAGTGTCTATAATATTGTAATAAGCTCACATAGTGTCTATAATATTGTAATAAGCTCACATAGTGTCTATAACACTGTAATAAACTCACATAGTGTCTATAATATTGTAGTAAGCTCACAGTGTCTATAATATTGTAATAAGCTCACATAGTTGCTGTCACAAACTCCAAACAGTTGCCACTGACTAGTTGGATATTCATTTCCCAGTGAGCAAACAATTTCTCTACTTACAGCATTCACATAAATTCATTTTGATCAGGTTTTATCTTAGCGGACCTTATTTTTTGATTGACATTTGTCAATAAAACTCATGAATGTAACTGTTAATCCAAATAGTTGTGTGTTTTATTTCTACCTCAGTGAGGCTGAAAACAGTATAAGGGCTGGACATGCAGATACATTAAAAGCTGATTAATGAAAAGCCTGCTGGGGTCTCGGGACTGATAGGTTTAAAGCCATATGGCAGTTTACCTTACTTTAATATGAAATAAAACTGCTGTACTCTGTCCAGACTGACACAACAAACCGGTCTCTTTCTATATCTGACGTTGGGGGAGCGACGATCCCATTTTAAGCTCCTAAACGACTTAGTTGAATTCTGAATGTGTGGAATAAAGCATCTTACTAGAAGGTTGAAGATGAGCAGGGATGAGACCCAAAAGTGCTTGATGCAGGAGTCTTTGATTGGGCTGTCACACACACCTCAATGCCAAGGGGACCGACAGTAGGCACAGGTTGATAAGCCCCTAATGAAGTCTCTTTGTACTCGTACAGAAGGTAGGACAACAGTGGGTAAAGGAGAGGTTCTTGGTCAGTATAGGTCTGAATGCGTGTGTGTGTATTTATGCGTCATTTTGCAGCCCTAGCGCCGGGAAGGCAAAGTGTTCCTATTCTGATCCATCTCATGTGTCTGAGCAAATCAAGTGCACCCATAAGCCTACCTCTGGCCAATCAGAAAGCTCAGATCACGTGTCTGCGCAGTTTCCTCAGCCATAGAGTGTAAAAAGACGCTTCGAACACACAGCAAAGTTGATACTGTGAGACTTTACAACTTTCTCCCTAATTCCACTCACGGCCGTCAGTCCATAAAAATTTAAAACAGAAGCAAATAATTATGCTCACTCAGCTGTGCCTCACAAGTAGGCTAATACAACAACTGTTCTATTACCAGTGTGATCATATACCACATTTAAAAAAATACAATTTCAAAATGGTCTGAGAAGAGTAACATTGGCAGGGCAATTCAGCCATAGCCAATCAGCAGTGATTATGTATTGGGCCTGTAGCCTACTGTACAAACCTCATATTATGTGTTATGTTGTGATATGTTGTGTTATGTTGTGTTATGTGTTATGTTGTGTTATGTTGTTGTACTGTGTGTTATGTGTTGTGTTGTGTTATGTGTTATGTTGTGTTATGTGTTATGTTGTGTTATGTTGTGTTATGTTGTTGTACTGTGTGTTATGTGTTATGTTGTGTTATGTTGTGTTATGTTGTGTTATGTGTTATGTGTTATGTTGTGGTATGTTGTGTTATGTTGTGTTATGTTGTATTATGTTGTGTTATGTTGTGTTATGTTGTGTTATGTGTTATGTTGTGTTATGTTGTGTTTTGTTGTGTTATGTTGTGTTATGTTGTGTTATGTTGTGTTATGTGTTATTTTGTGTTATGTTGTGTTGTGTTGTGTTATGTTGTGTTGTGTTATGTTGTGTTATGTTGTATTATGTGTTATGTTGTGTTATGTTGTGTTATGTTGTGTGTTATGTTGTGTTATGTTGTGTTATGTTGTGTTATGTTGTGTTATGTGTTATGTTGTGTTATGTTGTGT
The DNA here is from genome assembly GCA_023634145.1 of Thymallus thymallus. Lineage (NCBI taxonomy): Eukaryota > Metazoa > Chordata > Actinopteri > Salmoniformes > Salmonidae > Thymallus > Thymallus thymallus. The sequence goes on along the minus strand of CM042399.1, from coordinate 6,088,078 downwards.
TATGTTGTGTTATGTTGTATTATGTTGTGTTATGTTGTGTTATGTTGTGTTATGTTGTATTATGTTGTGTTATGTTTTATGTTGTGTTATGTGTTATGTTGTGTTATGTTGTGTTATGTGTTGTGTTGTGTTATGTTGTGTTATGTTGTGTTATGTGTTGTGTTGTGTTGTGTTATGTTGTGTTATGTGTTGTGTTGTGTTATGTGTTATGTTGTGTTATGTTGTGTTATGTGTTGTGTTGTGTTATGTTATGTTGTGTTGTGTTATGTTCTGTGATGTGTTATGTTGTGTTATGTTGTGTTATGTTGTGGTACTGTATGTTATGTGTTGTGTTGTGTTATGTGTTATGTGTTATGTTGTGTTATGTGTTGTGTTGTGTTGTGTTTAGTGTTGTGTTGTGTTATGTGTTATGTGTTGTGTTGTGTTATGTTGTGTTATGTTGTGTTATGTTGTGTTATGTTGTGTTATGTTGTGTTATGTTGTGTTATGTTGTGTTATGTGTTATGTTATGTTGTGTTATGTGTTGTGTTGTGTTATGTGTTGTGTTATGTGTTATGTGTTATGTGTTATGTGTTATGTGTTATGTGTTGTGTAGTGTAGTGTAGTGTAGTGTAGTGTTGTGTTGTGTTGTGTTGTGTTATGTTAGGTTGTGTATTTTTGTCATGGTTAATGTTTTTGTGTGCTTTTTGCCATGATTTGTTACTATGTGTGTGTGCCTTGTTGTGCCTTATGTAAAGTGTCATGTAAAGCCGTGTGAGTTATGTGAGTTGCTAACCCCCTGACTCTGTCTGTGTGTTTCAGTCGTGACAGTGACCTCTCTACAATCATCTCCAACCTCCACCACACAAGACAGCACGGCATGCCCGAGGACAAGCCCGCCACTGACCTCAGCACCAGCTCAGGACACACAGGTAGGAAACCAAAGGACCTGGGATGGAGGTTCGTGTCTTGCTTTCTTTTGCTCCCTGTATTCCACTAATGTGTAATACATTTACATCAACATGAGTAATGAATCACTGTTTCGCATCAGACCCTTAATCTGCTGTAATTAGTCTGATTGGGGAATGAGAGTATTCCTGATTCCTGAAGATGGATCTCAAGTCCATCAGACCCTTAATCTGCTGTAATTAGTCTGATTGGGGAATGAGAGTATTCCTGATTCCTGAAGGTGGATCTCAAATCCATCAGACCCTTAATCTGCTGTAATTAGTCTGATTGGGGAATGAGAGTATTCCTGATTCCTGAAGGTGGATCTCAAGTCTATCAGACCCTTAATCTGCTGTAATTAGTCTGATTGGGGAATGAGAGTATTCCTGATTCCTGAAGGTGGATCTCAAATCCATTACCTAATGTTCTTGATTGTCTTCTCTATTTCACTCCAGGTTTTCCCATAAGTCCCCTGTTTTAAATGACCACTAAATAAATAGCTTTGTTTGCCATTATTCCAGTTTCATGGGCGTAAAGGAACCATGGTGTGTGTTAAGCTAAGAGCCTTGTGACCGTTTACAGCCCAACAGTTAAACACCCTAATAACACCAGCTACTGTTTCATCAGTTTTACGTCTGAATCAGACTGTTTTAGTTGAGACTGAATGTTGGATCTTTATACTTTCAGGTAGATACTAATATAACAAACATTAGAACATGTATATACATTACAGATGATAGAGGGAGTGTAGTGTTGTGTTGTGTTATGTTGTATTATGTTGTGTTATGTTGTGTGATGTGTTATGTTGTGTTATGTTGTGTTATGTGTTATGTGTTATGTTGTGTTATGTTATGTTGTGTTATGTTGTGTTATGTGTTATGTGTTATGTTGTGTTATGTTGTGTTATGTGTTATGTTGTGTTATGTTGTGTTATGTTGTGTTATGTTGTGTTATGTTGTGGTACTGTATGTTATGTGTTGTGTTGTGTTATGTGTTGTGTTATGTGTTGTGTTGTGTTATGTGTTGTGTTATGTGTTGTGTTATGTGTTGTGTTGTGTAGTGTTGTGTAGTGTTGTGTTGTGTTATGTTAGGTTGTGTATTTTTGGTGTGTGTGCATTAAAGATGATAGTGAGGATTGGTATTCATATACATTAGAGATGATAGAGGGGATTGGTATTCATATACATTAGAGATGATAGAGGGGATTGGTATTTATACACATTAGAGATGATAGAGGGGATTGGTATTTATATACATTAGAGAGGATAGAGAGGATTGGTATTTATATACATTAGAGATGATAGAGAGGATTGGTATTCATATACATTAGAGATGATAGAGGGGATTGGTATTTAGATACATTAGAGATGATAGAGGGGATTGGTATTTATATACATTAGAGATGATAGAGGGGATTTGTATTTATATACATTAGAGATGATAGAGGGGATTGGTATTCATATACATTAGAGATGATAGAGGGGATTGGTATTTATATACATTAGAGATGATAGAGGGGATTGGTATTTATATACATTAGAGATGATAGAGGGGATTGGTATTTATATACATTAGAGATGATAGAGGGGATTGGTATTTATATACATTAGAGATGATAGAGGGGATTGGTATTTAGTTACATTAGAGATGATAGAGGGGATTGGTATTTAGTTACATTAGAGATGATAGAGGGGATTGGTATTTATATACATTAGAGAGGATTGGTATTTATATACATTAGAGAGGATAGAGAGGATTGGTATTTAGTTACATTAGAGATGATAGAGGGGATTGGTATTTAGTTACATTAGAGATGATAGAGGGGATTGGTATTTATATACATTAGAGATGATAGAGGGGATTGGTATTTATATACATTAGAGATGATAGAGGGGATTAGCTGTTGTGTTCTGGTGGTCTCTTTTCTGTTATCTGTGCCTGTGTTTGCATGTTTGTGTGTTTCATCAAAGGTATATTGAGTGAAAAATCATTGTCTCATTTTTCTAAAAATAGATGCTTCTCTTTAGTAGACATTGAATATGTACCACCAATAGGGATTAGCCGTGTCTGAAAGGGCCATTTGTACTGTAGGGACATATTGTATACTTATTTCACTCTAAATGCCCTTTTACCCCCAAACTATCCCCCAAATGTTGGGTTGGTAGGGAACTAGGTTTAAGACAGTTTTGGTTAAATAAAGTTTCTCACAAGAAAACCCAAAAGGCTGGAGTCGGGTCACAGAATATAATCAATGTGGTAACTAGTTTTAAAGGGGAAGTTCAGGATTTTACAATAGAAGATGTCTAAGATGTTAGATGGTTCCTCAGCCTGAAAGTAGTCTATGGGCCAGGAGAAACTGGAATTCTATGGGCCAGGAGAAACTGGAATTCATGGTTTGTTTTTCCTTAAACAGTCACTACAAACATGTCAAGTGTTACCAACAAAGTTGACCAACCACAGATTGAACCCATAAAGCAGTACCCTTAACATGTTCAAGTGGTACATTACCCCCTGTGGGCGTTCTGATCCACCTCATCCCATTAGTCAGAGGGGCATAGATGGGGCATAGTCACACCCCAAATCCAACACCCCGTCCTCTACTGGATCTCTCTGATCTCATCCATCTAGAAGCTTAATGGCCCATACGGTAGACAATACAGAGGGATGGAGGGATGGAGGGATGGAGGGATGGAAGGATGGAGGGATGGAGGGATGGAGGGATGGAGGGATGGAAGGATGGAGGGGTGGAGGGGTGGAGGGATGGAGGGATGGAGGGATGGAAGGATGGAGGGATGGAGGGATGGAAGGATGGAGGGATGGAGGGATGGAGGGATGGAGGGATGGAAGGATGGAGGGATGGAGGGATGGAAGGATGGAGGGATGGAGGGATGGAGGGATGGAAGGATGGAGGGATGGAAGGGTGGAGGGATGGAAGGATGGAGGGATGGAGGGATGGAGGGATGGAGGGATGGAGGGATGGAAGGATGGAGGGGTGGAGGGGTGGAGGGATGGAGGGATGGAGGGATGGAGGGATAGAGGGATGGAGGGATGCGGGAGGGATGGAGGGGGAGGGATGGAGGGGTGTAGGGGTGGAGGAGTGGAGGGGTGGAGGGGTGGAGGGATAGATGGGTGGAGGGATGGAGGGATGGAGTGGTGGAGGGATGCAGGGATGGAGGGATGTCTGCGGGGTGTTAAAGTCTCAGCCGCTCAATGTCTTTAGACCCATGTTTGGGACAGATTTCCCAAAAAGACCCGTCTTATCAGCTGCTAAGCTTTAATGGAGAAATTAGCCTGTGAATGGAAATCTCAATGGAGAAAAACACAAAGCGATGAGGGAGGGTTGGGGGAGTAGGATGAGGGGGAGGGAGGATGAGGGGGAGGGAGGATGAGGGGGGTGGGGGAGTGGGGATGAGTGTGGTGTGGCAAGAGCCGGAGGGCCTGGGCCTAAAAACTGTCAGTTTGAGCATTAAAGGGAGATTTAACAGGGTGGCTAAGCGGCTGGAAACAAGTCCAATCCCATCAGCCATTCTGTCTGCCAGTTAAATTAGAGAGACACACACACACACACACACACACACACACACACACACACACACACACACACACACACACACACACACACACACACACACACACACACACTGATAATTTGTGTCATATAACAGTTTTAATAAATGACACCTGACATCAACTTTTGAATAGTTTTGAAACGTTTTCTCCAAAATACTATAAGCTGTCATGTCATGATTATTACTGTGATCTTTTGTTTCTATATAAACTACTTTAACGGTGATTGCTCCAATATCACCCCCAGACAAACAGTACTGCTAACACCAGTGCTGCTAACACCAGTACTGCTAACACCAGTACTGCTAACACCAGTGCTGCTAACACCAGTACTGCTAACACCAGTGCTGCTAACACCAGTACTGCTAACACCAGTACTGCTAACACCAGTGCTGCTAACACCAGTTACTTTAGTGTAGTTCTAACTGCTTTCTGTTGTTTTCTATCATCAAGTCTATTATTGAGCTCACTACCCACTGTCTAACTTCCATAGCAGGCATGTGGTTAGAGAAACAGAGAGAGAGAGAGGGGGAAGGAGAGAGAGAGAGAGGGGGGGGGGAAGGAGAGAGAGAGAGAGAGAGCGAGGGGGAAGGAGAGAGAGAGAGAGAGAGAGAGGGGGAAGGAGAGAGAGAGAGAGAGGGGGAAGGAGAGAGAGAGAGAGAGAGAGGGGGAAGGAGAGGGGGAATGAGAGAGAGAGAGAGAGAGAGAGAGGGGAAGGAGAGAGAGAGAGAGAGAGAGAGGGGGGGGGGAGGAGGGAGAGAGAGAGAGAGAAAGAAAGAAACAGAGAGAGAGAGAGGGGGAAGGAGAGAGAGAGAGAGAGAGACAGAGACAGAGAGAGAGAGAGGGGGAAGGAGAGAGAGAGAGAGAGAGAGAGACATGAATGAGTGTGGTGCAGGGGAAGGGGAAGGCAGACGGCGGCTGTGGCGGCGGGCGGCAGTGTGTGTATGTGTTTGAGAGTGTGTGTGCGTGCGTGTGTGCGTGCGTGCGTGTGTGTGTGTGTGTGTGTGTGTGTGTGTGTGGGGGTCAGAGGAAAGGGAAGCAGGCTGCTGAGCCGTCTCCGCGCCGGAGTGGGCCGTTAATTAAATCTGAGGGACAGACAGGAGGGCTGACTCCCCCCCTCTCCTCCTCTCCTCTCGTCTCCCTCCCTCTCTCCGCCTCCCAGGCCCCTGGCTACTCTGGGGCTGTGGGAGGGAGGGAGGGAGGAGGGGGAGAGTGCAGGGGCGCCGGGCTAAGCGTCTGGCTGCCTGTGGAAACTGTAAACCGTGGCTCTGCGGTCAGACCAGTGAAACACTGGTGGATAAGGTGTTTTTTGGATAGCTTTTTTTGTGTATGTGTGTTTGAAAGGGAGGATTTCTTTTCAACAGGGTATTATTAGCCTGTACCATCTTGGTCCATCACACTCCTATTAAACAATCACACACACACACACACACACACACACACACACACACACACACACACACACACACACACACACACACACACACACACACACACACACACACACACACACACACACACACACACACACACACCCACACACACACACACACATCTCTCTCTCTCTGTCTCTCTCTGTCTCTCTACCTCTCTCTCTCTCTCTCTACCTCTCTCTCTCTCTCTCTCTCTACCTCTCTCTCTCTCTCTCTCTCTCTCTCTCTACCTCTCTCTCTTGCTACCTCTCTCTCTGTCTCTCTCTCTCTCTCTCTCTCTACCTCTCTCTCTCTCCACCCCTCTCTCTCTCTACCCCCTCTCTCTCTTGCTACCTCTCTCTCTCTGTCTCTCTCTCTCTCTCTCTCCTAACTCTCTCTCTCTCTCTACCCCTCTCTCTCTCTACCCCTTCCGTTCAGTACGAACGGAAGCTCCTCTCCCTCTCTCCCTCCCCCCTCGGTCCGTAGCCAATCAATGAGGGGCTTTCAGCGCCGGCGGAGGCCCGGCAAACAGAGGGGGATCAATAACTTATTACCACCATTCTGTCAGCTGTAATGTGGAGATTGATCGGGAAGCCGTGGCTCCCGGCACACCCTCTTCCTCAGCCTGATAAAGATGACAGATTAACAGAATAAGAGGAGGAATTAAGGAGTCTGGCTGTCTGAGCTGTCAGCGGTCCTCCGTGGGAAGAAAAGAGAGAGAAAAAGAAGGGATGAGGATGGAAGGAGGAGAGGAGAAGAGGCAGAGAGAGGGAGCGAGAGAAAGAGATGTCCCTGTGGTTGCTTGACTGCCTCTGTGGTAGATGAGTGAGGTGGCTAGGCTAGGCTAGTTCTCCCCTTTGTTGAAGCCTTCTTCCCTTTTCTTCATTCTATCTCTCCATTCTCCTCGCTCGTTCTTCCCAGTAGGAGTTAACTAGTGTAAAGTTTTGGATGGAGGACTAAGGGGAAACTTGCTAGCTAGCTGGTGCGCCAGACAGGAGACGCAAATGGTAACAAAATATATTTTGTTTGAGTGAGGGAAAAACAGGAGTCAGATAGAAACCATGGCAATGTCCTTAGCACTAAACATCATTGGTCCCCAGGTAGGAGACTAGTTAGCAACTTTGGCTAATCTGTTAGCAGTTAACAATGAGGAGTTATACAGGTAGAAGACTAGCAGGGAGCAACTGCAGTTATTAGTATTGGTGGTGGGAGTTAAGGACTAACAGAGCTCAGGCTGGTTTAAGCAGCCAGGTCGCTCAAGATTTACTACAAAAACATTAGACGTCTGTCCAGGTAAGCAGGACATCAACAGATGACGTCAAAGCCGGCCACTAGGGGGCAACGGTGAGAGCTATTACAATCAAGTTGGCTTGGGTTTTGCTAGGGCGTTTATGGACAAGGGTTTGGACGTCTAATTCCTGTAGTGAGACCTGTGAGAGCTTGTTGGGTTTAAGGCGGGTTTGGTGTTAAATGGAAGCGCCAACGCTTTAAGAAGCACCATTTAATTGGCTTTAGAAGCTTTCCGCCTTAAAATCCCTGACCCCTCAGGCAATGGCTCAGGAGAGATAGTGTCTTCTGTGAAGTCGGCCCAAGTGAAAGCGTGTGTGTGTGAACACATTATGGAAGATTTAGGTGTGGTATAGGCTACTGTATTAAAGGTTTGAATAATCATGTATAAAATAATCAAAAAGTATTATGGGTTGTGCATTTAGACACAGTAAAACCAATGGTTGGACATGTATTAGGAATGGAGATGACAGGAGCTCCTGTGTTTCATTCAAGGACATGGAGAAAGAGAGAATTAGTGTGATGTGTGCAGAGGGTTTGTTGTTCATCAATTAGGTCTGTCTGTCTGTCTGTCTGTCTGTCTGTCTGTCTGTCTGTCTGTCTGTCTGTCTGTCTGTCTCTCTCTCTGTCTCTACCTCTCTCTCTCTCTCTCTCTCTCTCTCTCTCTCTCTCTCTCTCTCTCTCTCTCTCTGTCTCTCTCTCTCTGTCTCTACCCCTCTCTCTCTCTCTCTCTCTCTCTCTCTCTCTGTCTCTACCTCTCTCTCTCTCTCTCTCTCTCTCTGTCTCTACCTCTCTCTCTCTCTCTCTCTCTCTCTCTCTCTCTCTCTCTCTCTGTCTCTACCTCTCTCTCTCTCTCTCTCTCTCTCTCTTATTTTTTTGGTGGACGTTTGACATTTACTTATTACATTTTATTTCTTGAATAAAGGTTTGAATTATTGATTTTAAAATACAGAAAACCTTTCCCAAGTTGCTGTTTACTCATATTCCCCTGTAATTATTGGGGTCTGATTTGTCTCTAGTGGAGATGAACCCCTTGTACCAGACATCAGGAAAGCAGACAGAAGTTAGATGTGCTGTTTTTCATGATGTTATCTAGACCACAAGCCTTCTTTGGTTTTATAGATTTTAGATTTTTTTTCTCTTCTCTCTCTGTCTTCCCTCTATCTACCCCCACTCCATCCATTCTCTCTCTCTCTCTCTCTCTCTCTCTCTCTCTCTCTCACTCTCTCTCTCTCTCTCAATTCAATTCAATTCAATTTTTTTTTCTCTATATTTATATATATATATTTTTTTAAATATATTTATATATATATATATATACACATACATACATACACATATATTTTTTAAAAATATATAATTACATCAAAGAACAAATAACAACAGAAAAAAAAAAAAAAGGCATTAAATATGTCAGGCACTGTCCCTCAACTTGTGGCAGGCAGCAACATAGCATGCTGCCAGCGCACAGCTGTCCATGTCTTCCCCCAAAAGGATCGGCAGCCTTTCTATTTCAGAGAGGTCCTCAAAGCCCCGGACTACTTGTTCAAATTTGGGGAAGTGACTCTCTCTGATAGT
>CM042399.1:5279744-5467244 GCA_023634145.1 Thymallus thymallus | reverse complement strand
TGCAGGTTTTCCTACTTACAAAGCATGTAGAGGTCTGTAATTTTTATCATAGGTACACTTCAACTGTGAAAATCCAGAAAATCACATTGTATGATTTTTAAATCATTCATTTGCATTTTATTGCATGACATAAGTATTTGATCACCTACCAACCAGTAAGAATTCCGGCTCTCACAGACCTGTTAGTTTTTCTTTAAGAAGCCCTCCTGTTCTCCACTCATTACCTGTATTAACTGCACCTGTTTGAACTCGTTACCTGTTTGAAAGACACCTGTCCAGACACTCAATCAAACAGACTCCAACCTCTCCACAATGGCCAAGACCAGAGAGCTGTGTAAGGACATCAGGGAAAAAACTGTAGACCTGCACAAGGCTGGGATGGGCTACAGGACAATAGGCAAGCAGCTTGGTGAGAAGGCAACAACTGTTGGCGCAATTATTAGAAAATGGAAGAAGTTCAAGATGACGGTCAATCTCCCTCGGTCTGGGGCACCATGCAAGATCTCACCTCGTGGGGCATCAATGATCATAAGGAAGGTGAGGGATCAGCCCAGAATTACACGGCAGGACCTGGTCAATGACCTGAAGAAAGCTGGGACCACAGTCTCAAAGAAAACCATTAGTAACACACTACGACGTCATGGATTAAAATCCTGCAGCGCACGCAAGGTCCCCCTGCTCAAGCCAGCGCATGTCCAGGCCCGTCTGAAGTTTGCCAATGACCATCTGGATGATCCAGAGGAGGAATGGGAGAAGGTCATGTGGTCTGATGAGACAAAATTAGAGCGTTTTGGTCTAAACTCCGTGAAGCATGGAGGTGGAAACATCATTCTTTGGGGATGCTTTTCTGCAAAGGGGACAGGACGACTGCACCGTATTGAGGGGAGGATGGATGGGGCCATGTATTGCGAGATCTTGGCCAACAACCTCCTTCCTTCAGTAAGAGCATTGAAGATGGGTCATGGCTGGGTCTTCCAGCATGACAACGACCCGAAACACACAGCCAGGGCAACTAAGGAGTGGCTCCGTAAGAAGCATCTCAAGGTCCTGGAGTGGCCTAGCCAGTCTCCAGACCTGAACCCAATAGAACATCTTTGGAGGGAGCTGAAAGTCCATATTGCCCAGCGACAGCCCCGAAACCTGAAGGATCTGGAGAAGGTCTGTATGGAGGAGTGGGCCAAAATCCCTGCTGCAGTGTGTGCAAACCTGGTCAAGAACTACAGGAAACGTATGATCTCTGTAATTGCAAACAAAGGTTTCTCTACCAAATATTAAGTTCTGCTTTTCTGATGTTTCAAATACTTATGTCATGCAATAAAATGCAAATTAATTACTTAAAAATCATACAATGTGATTTTCTGGATTTTTGTTTTAGATTCCGTCACTCACAGTTGAAGAGTACCTATGATAAAAATTACAGACTTCTACATGCTTTAGTGGGAAAACCTGCAAAATCGGCAGTGTATCAAATACTCGTTCTCCCCAATGTACCTTATGAGCGTGTTTCAAGGGCATTGTTGAAGGACACTTCATGATTTTTTAATTTTATTTAACCTTTATTTAACTAGGCAAGTCAGTTAAGAACTAGTTCTTATTTACAATGACGGCCTACAAAAGGCAAAAGACCTCCTGCAGGGATGGGGGCTGGGATTAAAAATATATATACAGTGGAAGTTGGAAGTTTACATACACTTAGGTTGAAGTCATTAAAACTCATTTTTCAACCACTCCATGACACACGTAATTATTCCAACAATTGTTTCCAGACAGATCATTTCACTTATAATTCACTATATCACAAACCCAGTGGGTCAGAAGTTTACATACACTAAGTTGACAGTGCTTTAAAAACAGCTTGAGAAGTTCTAGAAGATTATGCCATGGCTTTAGAAGCTTCTGATCGACTAATTGACATAATTTGAGTCAATTGGAGGTGTACCTGTGGATGTATTTCAAGGTCTACCTTCAAACTCAGTGCCTCTTTGCTCGACATCATGGGAAAATCCAAAGAAATCAGCCAAGATCTCAGAAAAAAAAATTGTAGACCTCCACAAGTCTGGTTCATCCTTGGGAGCAATTTCCAAATGCCTGAAGGTACCACGTTCATCTGTACAAACAATAGTACGCAAGTATAAACACCATGGGACCACGCACCGTCATACCGCTCAGGAAGGAGACGCATTCTGTCTCTTAGAGATGAGCGTACTTTGGTGCGAAAAGTGCAAATCAATCCCAGAACAACAGCAAAGGACCTTGTGAAGATGCTGGAGGAAACGGGTACAAAAGTATCTATATCCACAGTAAAACAAGTCCTATATAGACATAACCTGAAAGGCCGATCAGCAAGGAAGAAGCCACTGCTCCAAAACAGCCATAAAAAAGCCAGACTACGGTGTGCATCTGCACATGGGGACAAAGATCGTACTTTTTGGAGAAATGTCCTCTGGTCTGATGAAACAAAAATAGAACTGTTTGGCCATAATGACCATCATTATGGGGGAGGCTTGCAAGCCGAAGACCACCATCCCAACCGTGAAGCACGGGGGTATATATATATATACAGCGGGTGAAATAAGTATTGAACAAGACATTTGCAACCTAAAGGCAAATTTATGGTGAAATGATTGTCTTTCCACTTCCGTATTATGGCCCCAACAGTGCTCACTGGAACATTCAGAAGATTAGAAATGCGCCTATAACCAATGCCATCATTATGTTTTGCAACAATTAGGTTGCGAATGTCTTGAGACAGCTCTTTGCTTTTACCCATCACGAGATGTGTCTTGTGTGACACCTTGGCAATGAGACCTTTTTGTAGGCCATCAGTTGGGACTGAACCAGCTGATATTAATTTGCACTGACAGGGGGCTGGATTGCTTTTTAATTACTGATAGTTTTCAGCTGTTGTCTTGGCTTTCCATGCCTTTTTGAACCTCCCGTTCTTCATGTGTTCAATACTTTTTCCCTGTGTCATTTCACATTATTACACATAACTTAATTTCTGAACTTATTTGTTTTGGTTTCTTTGTATGTACGGATTACTTGGGTTGTTACCAACATCTGGTGAAACGTTCATGTCAATAGCACCTTTGGAAAGATATTTACTGAGAAAAATTGTGATGTGTTAAATACTTATTTCACCCGCTGTATATATATATATATATATATATATACACAGTGGGGAGAACAAGTATTTGATACACTGCCGATTTTGCAGGTTTTCCTACTTACAAACCATGTAGAGGTCTGTAATTCCAGAAAATCACATTGTATGATTTTTAAATAATTAATTTGCATTTTATTGCATGACATAAGTATTTGATCACCTACCAACCAGTAAGAATTCCGGCTCTCACAGACCTGTTAGTTTTTCTTTAAGAAGCCCTCCTGTTCTCCACTCATTACCTGTATTAACTACACCTGTTTGAACTTGTTACCTGTATAAAAGACACCTGTCCACACACTCAATCAAACGGACTCCACACACTCAATCAAACAGCTGTGTAAGGACATCAGGGATAAAATTGTAGACCTGCACAAGGCTGGGATGGGCTACAGGACAATAGGCAAGCAGCTTGGTGAGAAGGCAACTGTTGGCGCAATTATTAGAAAATGGAAGAAGTTCAAGATGACGGTCAATCTCCCTTGGTCTGGGGCACCATGCAAGATCTCGCCTCGTGGGGCATCAATGATCATGAGGAAGGTGAGGGATCAGCCCAGAACTACACGGCAGGACCTGGTCAATGACCTGAAGAGAGCTGGGACCACAGTCTCAAAGAAAACTATTAGTAACACACTGCGCCGTCATGGATTAAAATCCTGCAGCGCACGCAAGGTCCCCCTGCTCAAGCCAGCGCATGTTCAGGCCCGTCTGAAGTTTGCCAATGACCATCTGGATGATCCAGAGGAGGAATGGAAGAAGGTCATGTGGTCTGATGAGACAAAAATAGAGCTTTTTGGTCTAAACTCCACTCGCCGTGTTTGGAGGAAGAAGAAGGATGAGTACAACCCCAAGAACACCATCCCAACCGTGAAGCATGGAGGTGGAAACATCATTCTTTGGGGATGCTTTTCTGCAAAGGAGACAGGACGACTGCACCGTATTGAGGGGAGGATGGTTGGGGCCATGTATCGCGAGATCTAGGCCAACAACCTCCTTCCCTCAGTAAGAGCATTGAAGATGGGTCGTGGCTGGGTCTTCCAGCATGACAATGACCCGAAACACACAGCCAGGGCAACTAAGGAGTGGTTCTGTAAGAAGCATCTCAAGGTCCTGGAGTGGCCTAGCCAGTCTCCAGACCTGAACCCAATAGAAAATCTTTGGAGGGAGCTGAAAGTCCGTATTGCCCAGCGACAGCCCCGAAACCTGAAGGATCTGGATGGAGGAGTGGGCCAAAATCCCTGCTGCAGTGTGTGCAAACCTGGTCAAGAACTACAGGAAACATATGATCTCTGTAATTGCAAACAAAGGTTTCTCTACCAAATATTAAGTTCTGCTTTTCTGATGTATCAAATACTTATGTCATGCAATAAAATGCAAATTAATTACTTAAAAATCATACAATGTGATTTTCTGGATTTTTGTTTTAGATTCCGTCACTCACAGTTGAAGAGTACCTATGATAAAAATTACAGACTTCTACATGCTTTGTAAGTGGGAAAACCTGCAAAATCTGCAGTGTATCAAATACTTGTTCTCCCCACTGTATATATATATATATATGAGGCAGCAACACATGACAACACAGCATGGCAGCAACGTAACATGACAACAACATGGTAGCAACACAACATGGTAGCAGCACAAAACATGGTACAAACATTATTGGGCACAGACAACAGCACAAAGGGCAAGAAGGTAGAGATGACAATACATCACACAAAGCAGCCACAACTGTCAGTAAGAGTGTCCATGATTGAGTCTTTGAATGAAGAGATTGAGATAAAACTGTCCAGTTTGAGTGTTTGTTGCAGCTCGTTCCAGTCGCTAGCTGCAGCGAACTGAAAAGACCAGCGACCCAGGGATGTGTGTGCTTTAAGGACCTTTAACAGAATGTGACTGGCAGAACGGGTGTTGTATGTGGAGGATGAGGGCTGCAGTAGATATCTCAGATAGGGGAGAGTGAGGCCTAAGAGGGTTTTATAAATAAGCATCAACCAGTGGGTCTTGCGACGGGTATACAGAAATGACCAGTTTACAGAGGAGTATAGAGTGCAGTGATGTGTCCTATAAGGAACATTGGTGGCAAATCTGATGACCAAATGGTAAAGAACATCTAGCCACTTGAGAACACCCTTACCTGCCGATCTATAAATTATGTCTCTGTAATCTAGCATGGGTATGATGGTCATCTGAATCAGGGTTAGTTTGGCAGCTGGGGTGAAAGAGGAGGGATTACGATAGAGGAAACCAAGTCTAGATTTAACTTTAGCCTGCAGCTATGATATGTGCTGAGAGAAGGACAGTGTACTGTCTAGCCATACTCCCAAGTGCTTGTATGATGTGACTACCTCAAGCTCTAAACCCTCAGAGGTAGTAATCACACCTGTGGGGAGAGGGGCATTCTTCTTACCAAACCACATGACCTCTGTTTTGGAGGTGTTCAGAACAAGGTTAAGGGTAGAGAAAGCTTGTTGGACACTAAGAAAGCTTTGTTGTAGAACATTTAACACACAATCCGGGGAGGGACCAGCTGAGTATAAGTCTGTATCATCTGTATATAAATGGATGAGAGAGCTTCCTACTGCCTGAGCTATGTTGTTGAAGTAAATTGAGAAGAGCGTTGGGCCTAGGATCGAGCCTTGGGGTACTCCCTTGGTGACAGGCAGTGCCTGAGACAGCTGATTACCTGACTTTATACACTGCACTCTTGTGAGAGGTAGTTAGCACACCAGGCCAAAGACCCCTCAGAGACACCAATACTCCTTAGCCGGCCCACAAGAATGGAATGGTCTACCGTATCAAAAGCTTTGGCCAAGTCATTAAAACTAGCAGAACAACATTGCTTAGAATCAAGGAAATGGTGACATGATTTACGACCTTTAAGGTTGCAGTGACACATCCATAACCTGAGCAGAAACCAGATTGCATACCAGAGAGAATACTATAGACATCAAGAAAGCCAGTCAGTTGATTATTGACAAGTTTTTCCAACACTTTCGATAAACAGGGCAAAATAGAAATAGGCCTAACAGTTTTTTTTTTAATGTATTTTTTTATTTAACCTTTATTTAGTCAGTTAAGAACAAATTCTTATTTACAATGACGGCCTAGGAACAGTGGGTTAACTGCCTTGTTCAGGAGCAGAACGACAGATTTTTACCTTGTCAGCTCAGGGACTCAAACCAGCAAGCTTTCGGTTACGGGCCCAACACTCTAACCACTCGGCTACCTGCCGCCCCAGTTAGGATCAGCTTGATCTCCCCCTTTAAATAAAGGACGAACCGTGGCTGCCTTCCAAGCAATGGGAACCTCCACAGAGAGGAGAGACAGGTTTAAAAGGTTGGAGATAGAGTGGGGAGAACAAGTATTTGATACACTGCCGATTTTGCAGGTTTTCCCACTTACAAAGCATGTAGAGGTCTGTAATTTTTATCATAGGTACACTTCAACTGTGAGAGACGTCATCTAAAACTAAAATCCAGAAAATCACATTGTATGATTTTTAAATAATTAATTAGCATTTTATTGCATGACATAAGTATTTGATACATCAGAAAAGCAGAACTTAATATTTGGTACAGAAACCTTTGTTTGCAATTACAGAGATCCTACGTTTCCTGTAGTTCTTGACCAGGTTTGCACACACTGCAGCAGGGATTTCGGCCCACTCCTCCATACAGACCTTCTCCAGATCCTTCAGGTTTCGGGGCTGTCGCTGGGCAATATGGACTTTCAGCTCCCTCCAAAGATGTTCTATTGGGTTCAGGTCTGGAGACTGGCTAGGCCACTCCAGGACCTTGAGATGCTTCTTACGGAGCCACTCCTTAGTTGCCCTGGCTGTGTGTTTCGGGTCGTTGTCATGCTGGAAGACCCAGCCACGACCCATCTTCAATGCTCTTACTGAGGGAAGGAGGTTGTTGGCCAAGATCTCGCGATACATGGCCCCATCCATCCTCCCCTCAATACGGTGCAGTCGTCCTGTCCCCTTTGCAGAAAAGCATCCCCAAAGAATGATGTTTCCACCTCCATGCTTCACGGTTGGGATGGTGTTCTTGGGGTTGTACTCATCCTTCTTCTTCCTCCAAACACGGCGAGTGGAGTTTAGACCAAAAAGCTCTATTTTTGTCTCATCAGACCACATGACCTTCTCCCATTCCTCCTCTGGATCATCCAGATGGTCATTGGCAAACTTCAGACGGGCCTGGACATGCGCTGGCTTGAGCAGGGGGACCTTGCGTGCGCTGCAGGATTTTAATCCATGACGGAGTAGTGTTTTACTAATGGTTTTCTTTGAGACTGTGGTCCCAGCTCTCTTCAGGTCATTGACCAGGTCCTGCCGTGTAGTTCTGGGCTGATCCCTCACCTTCCTCATGATTATTGATGCCCCACGAGGTGAGATCTTGCATGGTGCCCCAGACCGAGGGAGATTGACCGTCATCTTGAACTTCTTCCATTTTCTAATAATTGCACCAACAGTTGTTGCCTTCTCACCAAGCTGCTTGCCTATTGTCCTGTAGCCATCCCAGCCTTGTGCAGGTCTACAGTTTTATCCCTGATGTCCTTACACAGCTCTCTGGTCTTGGCCATTGTGGAGAGGTTGGAGTCTGTTTGATTGAGTGTGTGGACAGGTGTCTTTTATACAGGTAACAAGTTCAAACAGGTGCAGTTAATACAGGTAATGAGTGGAGAACAGGAGGGCTTCTTAAAGAAAAACTAACAGGTCTGTGAGAGCCGGAATTCTTACTGGTTGGTAGGTGTTCAAATACTTATGTCATGCAATAAAATGCAAATTAATTATTAAAAAATCATACAATGTGATTTTCTGGATTTTTGTTTTAAATTCCGTCTCTCACAGTTGAAGTGTACCTATGATAAAAATTACAGACCTCTACATGCTTTGTAAGTAGGAAAACCTGCAAAATCGGCAGTGTATCAAATACTTGTTCTCCCCACTGTAGACTTGGTGATGATATGGGCAGCAACCTTAAAGAAGAAAGGGTCTAAACCATCTGACCCAGATGGTTTTTTGGGGTCAAGTTTCAGGAGCTCGGACTCAGTAACTGCATCCAGGGAAAAACGTTGTAGTGGGGCAAGGAAAAAAGAGGGAGAAGCATAGAGGATAGTTGCATTAGAAGGGGTGGGAGATGAGGAAATGTTGGACGGGCAAGGGGCGTGGCTGAGTCAAATAGGAATCCTGACTTAATAAAGTAGTGATTGAAGAGCTCAGCCATGTGCTTCTTGTCAGTAACAACCACATTATCAACTTTAAGGGACATGGGCAGCTGTGAGGAGGAGGGTTTATTCTCCAGGTCTTTAACTGTTTTCCAGAATTTCTTGGGGTTAGACCCACAGAGAGAGAACTGCTCCTTAAAGTAACAAACTTTGGCCTTCCGGATAGCCTGAGTGCACTTATTTCTCATTTGCCTGAACGAGAGCCAGTCAGCCTGAGTAAGCGTGTGCCGAGCCTTTCGCCAAATGCAAATCTTGAGGTGGAGTAACTCTGCAAGATCACGGTCGAACCAGGGGCTGAACCTGTTTTTAATTCTCATTTTCTTTATGGGGGCGTGTTTGTTAACAATACCACTGAAAATATCAAAAAAGAAGGTCCAAGCGTCTTCGACAGAGGGGATCAAGCTGATTCTATTCCATTTTACAGAAGCCAGTTTATGAAGGAAGGCTTGATCATTAAAGTTTCTTAGTAAGCGTCTATGATAAATCAGGACAGGTCGTTTCACTGAGCAGCCATTATGAACACAGGCTGTAAAACAGTGATCACTAAGGTCATTACAGAAAACACCAGACTGATACCTATCAGGACTATTTGTGAGAATAACATCAAGAAGAGTAGCCTTTTCTGGGTGTTTGGAGTCATACCTTGTGGGATTGTTAATAATCTGAGAAAGATTTAGGGAGTTCCATTGCTTTAGGACTTGGCCAGGTGGTTTAAGCATGTCCCAGTTTAGGTCACCTAGCAGGACAAATTCATACTTAGTGTAAGGGTCCAAGAGAGAGCTTAGGGCAGGTAGGGTACAGGCCGGTGATGATGGAGGACGATAGCACCCAGCAACAGTCAACAAAGAGCTATTTGAAAGTTTAATACTTAAAACCAGCAAATCAAATTGTTTGGGGACAGACTTGGTGGAAACAACCGAGCACTGAAGGTGATCCTTGATAAAAAATTGCCACTCCCCCACCTTTGGAAGATCTGTCTTGCCCGAAAAAGGATATAAACAGAAAGATTAACATCGGTATTCAAAACACTCTTCTTTAACCACGTCTCAGTAATGACCAACACATCTGGATTGGAGCTGTGAACCCACACTTTCAATTGATCCATTTTAGGCAATAAGCTTCTAGTATATAGCTTTTACGAGAGCAGAAATCAGTGAAGCAGATATCAGAGCACAAGTCAGAATTGTAGTCAACAATGCTCACCCTGGGATCCACCGACCACTTATTCTAGCCAGCGTACAGTATACTCGACTTGTTGAGCCAGGCCGTGTGTGTAACGATGTGCACACCTGAGAAAGACGTTTTGGCCTTGCCTGATGGTAATATTGTCCATAACTTTACTATGGGTTTGGGATTCCCCTTGACTGTGGACAGGCAAACCAGCGGGGACGAGAAACAGACTGAAGGACAGAACCACCAGTCACCTACTGGACACGACAAAGTATCCACAAACACCCGTCTTCGGTTTAGAAATCCCACTGCTTGTCGAGACACAATGCTTTCAAAAGGCAAAAGCGTAAACGGTCCTGTTGAAGCAACGCCAGGCGAATCCAGTCACACCAACCTCTACATTGCCTGCTGTGGCTGCACCAACACCAACTTCCTCCACCCGTCTCTGCAATGTCATAGTCGATGGAGTTCACACTCACACCATATACACATTTTTTATTTTTTTTTTATTTTTTTATTTCACCTTTATTTAACCAGGTAGGTCAGTTGAGAACAAGTTCTCATTTGCAACTGCGACCTGGCCAAG
This sequence comes from Thymallus thymallus, assembly GCA_023634145.1. Classification (NCBI taxonomy): domain Eukaryota; kingdom Metazoa; phylum Chordata; class Actinopteri; order Salmoniformes; family Salmonidae; genus Thymallus; species Thymallus thymallus. Next base: position 5,457,093 of record CM042399.1, on the reverse strand, counting down.
ACAAAGCAATGCAGTGCGACAAAAAACAACACAGAGTTACACAGTAAACAAACATGGTAAAAACACAATAGAAAATCTAAATACAGAGTGCAAAATGTAGTGCAAAATGCAGTAAGGTTAGGAGGTAGGACAATAAATAGACCATAGTGGTGAGATAAATTACAGATTATCATCATTAACACAGGAATGAAGGATGTGCAAATTATGATGTGCAAATAGAGATACTGGAGTGCAAGATTTGTGAAAATAACAAAAATAAATATGGGGATGAGGTAGTAGTGTGGGCTATTTACAGAAGGGCTATATACAGGTGCAGTGATCGATAAGCAGCTTTGACAGCTGACGCTTAAAGTTAGTGAGGGAGATAGGAACCTCTAGCTTCAGTGATTTTTGCAATTCGTTCCAGTCATTGGCAGCAGCGAACTGGAAGGAATGGCGGCCAAAGGAGGTGTTGGCTTTGGGGGTGACCAGTGAGATATACCTGCTGGAGCGCATGCTACGGGTGGGTGTTGCTATACTGACCAGTGAGCTGAGATAGGGCGGGGATTTACCTAGTAATGACTTATAGATGACCTGGAGCCAGTGGGTTTGGCGACAAATATATAATGAAGGCCAGCCAACGAGAGCATACAGGTCGCAGTGGTGGGTAGTGTATGGGGCTTTGGTAACAAAACGGATGGCACTGTGATAGACTACATCCAATTTGCTAAGTAGAGTGTTGGAGGCTAGTTTGTAAATGACTTCGCCGAAATCAAGGATCGGTAGGATAGTCAGTTTTACAAGAGCATGTTTGGCAGCATGAGTGAAGGAGGCTTTGTTGCGAAATAGGAAGCCAATTCTGGATTTAATTTTGGATTGGAGATGGTTGATGTGAGTCTGGAAGTTGAGTTTACAGTCTAACCAGATGCCTAGGTATTTGTAGGTGTCCACGTATTCTAATTCGGACCCGTCGAGAGTAGTGATGATAGTCCGGTGGGCGGGTGCTGGCAGCGTTCGATAGAAAAGCATGCACTTAGTTTTACTAGCATTTAAGAGCAGTTGGAGGACACGGAAGGAGTGTTGTATGGCATTGAAGCTTGTTTGAAGGTTAGTAAACACAGTGTACAAAGAGGGGCCAGATGTATACAGAACGGTGTCATCTGCGTAGAGATGGATCAGAGAGTCACCAGCAGCAAGAGCGACATCGTTGATGTATATAGAGAAAAGGGTTGGCCCAAGAATTGAACCCTGTGGCACCCCCATAGAGACTGCCAGAGGATCGGACAATAGGCCCTCCGATTTGACACACTGAACCCTGTCTGCAAAGTAGTTAGAGAACCAGGCAAGGCAATCACTTGAGAAACCAAGGCTGTTGAGTCTGCCAATAAGAATGCGGTGATTGACAGAGTCGAAAGCCTTGGCCAGGTCGATGAAGACGGCTGCACAGTACTGTCTTTTATCGATGTCGGTTATGATATCGTTCAGTACCTTGAGCGTAGCTGAGGTGCACCCATGACCAGCTCGGAAACCAGATTGCATAGCAGAGAAGGTACGGTGGTATTCGAAGTGGTCAGTTATCTGTTTGTTAACTTGGCTTTCGAAAACTTTAGAAAGGCAGGGCAGGATGGATATTGGTCTATAACAGTTTGTGTCTAGAGTGTCTCCTCCTTTGAAGAGGGGGATGACCGCGGCAGCTTTCCAATCTCTAGGGATCTCAGACGATACGAAAGAGAGGTTGAACAGGCTAGTGATAGGTGTTGCAACAATTTTGGCTGATAATTTCAGAAAGAGAGGGTCCAGATTATCTAGCCCAGCAGATTTGTAGGGGTCCAGACTTAGCAGCTCTTTCAGAACATCAGCAGTCTGGATTTGGGTGAAGGAGAAGCAGGGGGGGCTTGGGCAAGTAGCTGCCGGGGGTACAGAGCTGTTGGCCGGGATAGGGGTAGCCAGGTGGAAAGCATGGCCAGCCGTAGCAAAATGCTTATTGAAGTTTTCGATAATCGTGGATTTATCGGTGGTAACAGTGTTTCCGAGCTTCAATGCAGTGGGCAACTGGGAGGAGGTGCTCTTATTCTCCATGGACTTTACCGTGTCCGAGAACTTTTTGGAGTTAGTACTACAGGAAGCAAATTTCTGTTTGAAAAAGCTGGCCTTTGCTTTTCTAACTGACTGTGTGTACTTGTTCCTGACTTCCCCGAATAGCTGCATATCGCTGGGGCTATTCGATGCTAATGCAGTGCGCCACAGGATGTTTTTCTGTTGGTCTAGTGCAGACAAGTCTGGGGTGAACCAAGGGCTATATCTATTCTTAGTTCTACGTTTTTTGAAAGGGGCATGCTTATTTAGGATGGTGAGGAAAGCACTTTTAAAGAACAACCAGGCGTCCTCTACTGACGGGATGAGGTCAATATCCTTCCAGGATACCTGGGCCAGATCGAATAGAAAGGCCTGCTCACAAAAGTGTTTTAGGGAGCGTTTAACAGTGATTAGGGGTGGTCGTTTGACCGCTGACCCATTGCGAACGCAGGCGATGAGGCAGTGATCGCTGAGATCCTGGTTGAAAACAGAGGAGGTGTATTTGGAGGGCAAGTTAGTCAGGATGATATCAATAATGGTACCCATGTTTACGGATTTTGGGTTGTACCTGGTGGGTTCCTTGATAATTTGTGTGAGATTGAGGGCATCTATCTTAGATTGAAGGACAGCCGGGGTGTTAAGCATATCCCAGACTTATTTCTGGAAAGGTGGATTTTTAAAAGTAGAAGCTCAAACTGTTTGGGCACGGACCTGGACAGTATGACAGAACTCTGCAGGTTATCTCTGCAGTAGATTGCAACTCCTCCACCTTTGACAGTTCTATCTTGACGGGAAATATTGTAGTTGGGGATGGAGATTTCCGAATTATTGGTGGCCTTCCTGAGCCAGGATTCAGACACAGCTAGGACATCCGGGTTGGCGGAGTGTGCTAAAGCAGTGAATAAATCAAACTTAGGGAGGAGGCTTCTAATGTTGACATGCATGAAACCAAGGCTTTTACGGTTACAGAAGTCAACAAATGAGAGCGCCTGGGGGATAGGTGTAAAGCTGGGAGCTACAGGACCTGGGTTTACCTCTACATCACCAGAGGAACAGAGGAGGAGTAGGATTAGGGCACGGCTGAAGGCATTAAGAACTGGTCGTCTAGTGCGTTGGGTACAGAGAGTAAAAGGAGCAGATTTCTGGGCGTGTTGGAATAGATTGAGGGCATAATGTACAGACAAGGGTATCGTAGGGTGTGAGTTCAGTGGAGGTAAACCTAGGCGTTGGGTAATGAAGAGAGAGGTTGCATCTCTGGAGACACCAGTTAAGCCAGGTGAGGTCTCCGCATGTGTGGGGGGAGGGACAAAAAAGCTATCAGAGGCCAGTTGAGCAGGACTGGGGGCTCTACAGTGAAATAGAACAATAATAGCTAACCTGAACAACAAAAGACAAGGCATATTGAAATAAAGGGGCATAAAAACAAACAGTTGAGGGACAAAAATAAAAATAAAAAAACAGTTAAATTAAGAGGGCTAAGGCAACGACGGGTAATGGCGATGAATGGACAAAGAGGGTCAGTTAGAGAAAAATGTCATATGCTACACACAGGACCTGGGGCCTGGCAGTTAAACAGAAAGAAATACCGTATAACCAAACAGTCCTGCAGGCATCAGCTGTGAAGATGAGTAATCATAGGGTCCGATGAGCAGCAAAGAGGCGAGCCAGAGAGCAGAATTCAATGGGCGCTGGACTAGGCGATCGAGGACGCACGGCGTTCAGAGTGTTAGCAGGCCGGGCTAGCAGGCCGGAGCTAGCAGATGGATCTCTACAACATGGGTTGTAGAGTGACATGTCTTGAATCCCACACAGTAAAAACTAATAACAATCGTCTCATATCTATCCAAGTGTATAGGGGGTAGGGGCTAGTGGTTGATTTGGGATTCAGGGTCTTCTCAGGTCAGCCCTGTTCAAATCCATTCCCCCCTCACCCTCTTCATCTGGAGGACTAACAATGTGCCCTTGAACAGGCCATCTCCTTACTCACTGCCATGCCATGCCAGCTAACCTCCTCACTTACCCCCCTGGCACTGCAACTGTGCTGCCATCTGTCCATGGCCTACGGGCCTGCCACAGTCTGAGCACACAGCTAACTAGCAGAAGAGAGTGAGAGGCTGCTTGTGTCTATCCACGCATTGATTTTAGACCCCTGTTCTGAGAGTCTAGAGAACACCTGCACCATTACACAAAGGGAAGTGAAGAGTTCAGAGTGACCCAGTCTCTATGAAGAGTGGAGTGTCCATGATAGCAACTGGTTGGTCATTGAATCCCTTATATCTTAGTTATTGCTTAGCACTGCCTTGAATGATAACTTTGTATAATGAATTATCTGATATTCCACTTACAGGCCTAATAGGGGTGATAGTCTTCACATTTTGCTGCCTAAACATTTAATCTAAAAAGGGATTACATTTGATTTCTTTCCTACAGATCTACACAACCAACTTCACATTTCCAGAGTGAAAGAAAGTCATAGAACATCAAAAACGGATGTCTTGATGTCTTGATGTCTTCACACCCCAGAGTTAATACTTGGTGGAAACACCTTTGGCAGCCATTAGAGCTGTGAATAATTTTGAATGATATTCTACCAGCCTTACATAACTCCCAGGGCAACCTATGTCCATTGTTTTTGTCAAAATCGCTCAAGCTCAGTAAATATGGTTGGGAATCATTAATGGACAGCAATATTCAAATCTTGTCTCAGTTTTTCAAGCTAATGTAAGTCAGGACTGAGACTAAACCTCTCAGGAACCCTCAACACCTTTTGGAAAGTCATTCTGGTGTGTCTTTGGGACGTGGGTTTTCAGAAGACTGAGGCGGTTTTTCCTTTAACATTTTACATCGCCTTTTCTCCTTTCATAATTTATTTTGATCCTGACAAACTGCCCAGTCCCTGCCGATGACAAGCATACCCATAACATGATGCTACCACCACAATACTTGAAAATACAGAGGGTTTCACTCTGTGTTGTGTTGTATTGGATTGTAGTTTTATTTTAGGCCAAAAAGTTCATGTCTTTGCCATGTTGTCTTGCAGTATTACTTAATGGCCTTGCTGCAAACATAATTGATGAGTTGGAGTGGATTTTTTTTTTAACACAGGCTTCCTTCTTTTCACTTTGTCATACAGGCCAGTAATGTGAAGTGAATGCAATGTTGTTGATTCCTTTGTATTTTCAAGCATTGTGGTGGCAGCATCATGTTATGAGTATTCTTGACACTGTTTGTCCATTAATGATTCCCAACCATATTTACTGAGCTTGAGTGATTTTGACAAAAACAATGGACATAGGTTGCCCTGGGAGTTATGTAAGGCTGGTAGAATATCATTCAAAATGATTCACAGCTCTAATGGCTGCCAAAGGTGTTTCCACCAAGTATTAATTATGGGGTGTGAAGACATGCAATCAATACATCCTCATTTTTTATTTCTAAGTAATCTGGAAAAATGTGGACTAGGTTGTCAAGATGTGAAGACTGTGCTGACTGGTGTAGACTTTCACTAGACTGTATATATATCATGAGAAAATTACAGGGAATGAAAATGGTATCAATCCTCTCCCTTAAACAAATGACTGTATAAACAGTTTTAAACAGCAGACATTTCCATACAAAGCTAACTAGAGATGCATCCTTATGCAAAGTCAATGGCTGAGTGGCTGTTGCATGTGAGGTAGAGATATATTACAAATATCACCTAGATGTATTCTACTCCTGTATTCATCAAGCGTCTCAGAGTACAAGTGCACATCTAGGATCAGGTTCCTCCTGTCCATGTCATCTTATTCATTATGATCTTAAAGGCACTAAACACCTACTCTGATTAGACAGACAGACAGACAGACAGACAGACAGACAGACAGACAGACAGACAGACAGACAGACAGACAGACAGACAGACAGACAGACAGACAGACAGACAGACAGACAGACAGACAGACAGACAGACAGATAGATAGATAGATAGATAGATAGATAGGGCAGGTACAAAATGACAGAACGAAATATACAAAAGACAGATACATGATACATAGGGAGGAGGCTTCTAATGTTGACATGCATGAAACCAGCAGTATGAAAAAGTATAAAAATACACAAAGTCTGATGTGCAAAAAGCTATAAAAAGGCCTTAGTACAGGGTTTAATTACAGATAAATGCACGTATTGCACATTCGATATACTAAATGCAATGAAAAAAGATACAACTGACAGGATACTAATATGCATTCCTGAGTGAATGACTACGTAAGTTAAGTCCAAGAATAACTTGCAATATTGCACGTGATATGATATAACAACTGTACATGAGTATGTACATACAGACCTGCATGAATAAATAAGTCCTGAGTGAATGAGTGATGACAGACCAGAGTTACCCACAGATGGATGCACAATTGTTAAACTAGGTCCTAACACCCCAACAGTTCCAGGTCTGTGTTGCCGACGGCACGGCACCCCGGTGAGGCATTATATAGTCTAATAGCCGCCGGCAGGAAGGACCTCCTGTAGCGCTCTCTGGCACACCGTGGTGGGATCAGTCTGTGACTGAAGGTGCTCCTCTGCATCATAACCATGGCATGCAGAGGGTGGGTGACATTGTCCATGATGGCCAGCAGTTTGGCCAGGATCCGTCTCTCCGCCACCTCCTCTAGAGTGTCAAGGCTAATCCCCAGAACAGAGCTAGCCTTCCTGATCAGCTTATTTACCTGAGAAGCATCACCGGCCTTTATGTTGGCACCCCAGCACACCACTGAAAAAAAGATAACTGGTAAAAAGTATGCAGTAGTTTACTGCACGTTGAAGGACCTGAGCCTCCTCAGAAAGTAGAGTCGGCTCTGGCCCTTTTTGTACCACAAAGTGCTAACAGTCAGTATCTGGATAATATATGTGAAATGCTTGATAATGTATGTGATATCGACAGAGAAGTATATTTTCTGGGTGATTTAAATATTGACTGGATTTTATCAAGCAGCCCACTCAAGAAAAAACGTCAAACTGTAACCAGTACCTGCAACCTGGTTCAGGTTATCAGTCAACCTACCTGGGTAGTTACAAACAGCATAGGAATTAAATCATCAACATGTATTGATTGCTTTAAATATAGTGATCACAATATAACAACCATATCTAGGAAAACCAAAGTTCCAAAGGCTGGGCCTGATATAGTGTATAAGAGATCATACAAGAAGTGTTTTAACGATTCACATGTTGATGATGTAAATAATATTTGTTGGTCTGTGGTTTGTAAAGAGGAGCAACCAGACGCTGCACTTGACACATTTATGAAATTGCTTCTTCCAGTTACTAACCGCACCCATTAAGAAAATGACTGTAAAAACTGTTAAACCCCCTTGGATTGATGAGGAATTGTATGGTTGAAAGGGATGAGGCAAAAGGTTTGGCAAATAAGCCTGGCAGCACAGCCAATTGGCAAAGAAACTATACTATGAAACAAAAAATTACTAAATAAATCATATAAAGAGCACCTTTGGAGCACCTTAAATGACATTTTGGGAAAAAAAAGGCAAACTCGGCTCCGTCATTCATCACAAAACCGACTGATATTGCCAACTACTTTAATGACTTTTGTCATTGGCAAGATAAGCAAACTCAGGCATGACGTGCCAGCAACAAACGCTGACACTACACAGCCTAGTATATCTGACCAAATTATGAAACACAAGCATTATACTTTTGAATTCCGTACAGTCAGTGTGGAAGAGGTGAACAAATTATTGTTGTCTATCAATAATGAAAAGCTGGATGGAAAATGACTGAGGATAATAGTGGATGATATTGCCACTCCTATTTGCCATATCTTCAATTTAAACCTACTAGAAAGTGTGTTCCCTCAGGTCTGGAGGGAAGCTAAAGTCATTCCGCCCAAGAATAGTAAAGCCCCCTTTACTGGCTCAAATAGCCGACCAATCAGCCTGTTTCCAACCCTTAGTAAACTTCTGGAAAAAATGGTGTTTGACCAGATACAATGGTATTTCACAGTAAACAAATTGACAGCAGACTTTCAGCACACTTATAGGGAAGGACACTCAACAAGCACAGCACTTACACAGACGACTGATGATTGGCTGAGAGAATTGATGATACAAATATTGTGGGGTCTGTTTTGTTAGACTTCAGTGCAGCTTTTTACATTATCGATCATAGTCTGCTGCAGGAAAAACGTATGTGTTATGGCTTTACACCCCTGATATATTGTAGATAAAGAGTTACCTGTCTAACAGAACACAGAGGGTGTTCTTTAATGGAAGCCTCTAAAACATAATCCAGGTAGAATCAGGAATTCCCAGGGCAGCTGTTAAAACCCCTTACTTGTTTCAATCTTTACTAACGACATGCCACTGGCTTTGAGTAAAGCCATAGTCTCTATGTATGCAGATGACTCAACACTATACACGTCAGCTACTACAGTGACTGAAATGAATGAAACACTTAACAAAGAGTTGCAGTTCGTTTCAGAATGGGTGGCAAGGAATAAGTTAGTCCTAAATATTTCCAAAACTAAAAGCATTGTATTTGGGACAAATCATTCACTAAACCCTAAACCTCAACTAAATCTTGTAATAAATAATGTAGAAATGTATCAGGTTGAGGTGACTAAACTGCTTGGAGTAACCCTGGATTATAAACTGTCATGGTCAAAACATATTGATACAACAGTAGCTAAGATGGGGAGAAGTCTGTCCATAATAAAGTGCTGCTCTGCCTACTTAACAACATAATCAACAAGGCAGGTCCTACAGGCTCTAGTTTTGTCACACCTGGACTACTGTTCAGTAGTGTGGTCAGGTGCCACAAAGAGGGACTTAGGAAAACTACAATTGGCTCAGAACAGGGAAGCACGGCTGGCTCTTAAAAGTACACGGGAAACTAACATGAATATTATGCATGTCAATCTCTCGTGGCTCAAAGTGGAAGAGAGATTGACTTCATCATTACTTGTTTTTGTAAGAGGTGTTGACAAGCTGAAGGTACCGAGCTGTCTGTTTAAAATGCTAGATCCGACACCCATACATCCCCCACAAGACATGCCACCAGAGGTCTCTTCACAGTCCCCAAGTCCAGAACAGACTATGGGAGGAACACAGTACTACATAGAGCCATGACTACATGGAACTCTATTCCACATCAGGTAACTGATGCAGGCAGTAGAATCAGATTTTTACAAAAATACACCTTATGGAACAGCAGGTACTGTGAAGAGAGAGACACAAAGGTACAGACACACAAGCGCTAGCACACACACGCTACACACACGTACATTGTAATACTGTAGTATGGTGATATTTTACATTTTGTATTGTAGATACAGTGGGGCAAAAAAGTATTTAGTCAGCCACAAATTGTGCAAGTTCTCCCACTTACAAAGATGAGAGAGGCCTGTAATTTTCATCATAGGTACACTTCAACTATGAGAGACAAAATGAGAAAAAGAAATCCAGAAAATCCCATTGTAGGATTTTTAATGAATTTATTTGCAAATTATGGTGGAAAATAAGTATTTGGTCACCTACAAACAAGCAAGATTTCTGGCTCTCACAGACCTGTAACTTCTTCTTTAAGAGGCTCCTCTGTCCTCCACTCGTTACCTGTATTAATGGCACCTGTTTGAACTTGTTATCAGTATAAAAGACACCTGTCCACAACCTCAAACAGTCACACTCCAAACTCCACTATGGCCAAGACCAAAGAGCTGTCAAAGGACACCAGAAACAAAATTGTAGACCTGCACCAGGCTGGGAAGACTGAATCTGCAATAGGTAAGCAGCTTGGTGTGAAGAAATCAACTGTGGGAGCAATTATTAGGAAATGGAAGACATACAAGACCACTGATAATCTCCCTCGATCTGGGGCTCCACGCAAGATCTCACCCCGTGGGGTCAAAATGATCACAAGAACGGTGAGCAAAAATCCCAGAACCACACAGGGGGACCTAGTGAATGACCTGCAGAGAGCTGGGACCAAAGTAACAAAGGCTACCATCAGTAACACACTACGCCGCCAGGGACTCAAATCCTGCAGTGCCAGACGTGTCCCCCTGCATAAGCCAGTACATGTCCAGGCCCGTCTGAAGTTTGCTAGAGAGCATTTGGATGATCCAGAAGAGGATTGGGAGAATGTCATATGGTCAAATGAAACCAAAATATAACTTTTTGGTAAAAACTCAACTCGTCGTGTTTGGAGGAGAAAGAATGCTGAGTTGCATCCAAAGAACACCATACCTACTGTGAAGCATGGGGGTGGAAACATCATGCTTTGGGGCTGTTTTTCTGCAAAGGGACCAGGACGACTGATCCGTGTAAAGGAAAGAATGAATGGGGCCATATATCGTGAGATTTTGAGTGAAAACCTCCTTCCATCAGCAAGAGCATTGAAGATGAAACGTGGCTGGGTCTTTCAGCATGACAATGATCCCAAACACACCGCCTGGGCAACGAAGGAGTGGCTTCGTAAGAAGCATTTCAAGGTCCTGGAGTGGCCTAGCCAGTCTCCAGATCTCAACCCCATATAAAATCTTTGGAGGGAGTTGAAAGTCCGTGTTGCCCAGCGACAGCCCCGAAACATCACTGCTCTAGAGGAGATCTGCATGGAGGAATGGGCCAAAATACCAGCAACAGTGTGTGAAAACCTTGTGAAGACTTACAGAAAACGTTTGACCTCTGTCATTGCCAACAAAGGGTATATAACAAAGTATTGAGATAAACTTTTGTTATTGACTAAATACTTATTTTCCACCATAATTTGCAAATAAATTCATAAAAAATCCTACAATGTGATTTTCTGGATTTTAGTTGAAGTGTACCTATGATGAAAATTACAGGCCTCTCTCATCTTTTTAAGTGGGAGAACTTGCACAATTGGTGGCTGACTAAATACTTTTTTGCCCCACTGTATGTAATGGTGTAATAATGTTATATGATGTACTGTTTTATATTTTGTTTTATATGTAATGTAAGAGCCTTATTGTGTTTGGACCCCAGGAGGCAGCAGCTAATGGGGATCCCTAATAAATACAAATACAAAATAGACTTAGTCTGAGAAACCGGTCTTTTGTGTGAGATTCTCAAATGTGTGGGCTACTAGCTTTAAAGGAGAGAAGCCAATAGGAAGTGCCTGAGGGCCTTGTTTGCTACCATATGTTCCAGTCCCATTGGGGACTGGTGGGGGAGTACTCAAATAGACTGACTCATGCATGTAGCCTCCCTACGAAACACTTAGGATCAAGTCTTGTTTTACATCTTTTAAAGGAGGCCTATTTCGTCCCTTTGGTTAGTATGCTGCTTTGGTTAAGAGCTAAGTTGGTTTTGACAAACACAAGTACACTACACGACCACGAACACGACCACGAACACGACCACGAACACGACCACGAACACGAACACACACACGAACACGACCGTTCAAAAGTTTGGGGTCACTTAGAAATGTCCTTCTTTAATGAGTTGTGATTAAAGAAGCAGTAAAACGGTCCTTCTTTAGACTAGTTGAGTATCTGGAGCATCAGCATTTGTGGGTTCGATTACAGGGCAAAAGAACAACGACACTGGACAGAGGAAGATATGGCTTTTTCTTCGCAACTCTGTCTAGAAGGCCAGCATCCCGGAGTCGCCTCTTCACTGTTGACGTTGAGACTGGTGTTTTGCGGATACTATTTAATGAAGCTGCCAGTTGAGGACTTGAGGCGTCTGTTTCTCAAACTAGACATTCTAATGTACTTGTCTGCACTGTTCTGTGAAGGGAGTAGTACACAGTGTTGTACAAGATCATCAGTTTCTTGGCAATTTCTCGCATGGAATAGCCTTCATTTCTCAGAACAAGAATAGACTGATGAGTTTCAGAAGAAAGTTCATTGTTTCTGGCAATTTTGAGCCTGAAATCGAACCCACAAATGCTGATGCTCCAGATACTCAACTAGTCTAAAGAAGGCCAGTTTTATTGCTTCTTTAATCATCACAACAGTTTTCAGCTGTGCTAACATAATTGCAAAAGGGTTTTCTAATGATCAATTAGCCTTTTAAAATTATAAACTTGGATTAGCTAACAACGTGCCATTGGAACACAGGAGTGATGGTTGCTGATAATGGGCCTCTGTACGCCTATGTAGATATTCCATAATAAATCAGCTGTTTCCAGCTACAATAGTCATTTACAACATTAACAATGTCTACACTGTATTTCTGATCAATTTGATGTTATTTTAACGGACAAAAAATTGACTCCAAAGTGACCCCAAACTTTTGAACAGTAGTGTATACAGTAGCTACAGAAACACGGTGCATGCACATACACAAACATGCATGTATACAAAAGCGTATACACACATACACAAACACATACCTTTTACACATGGCCTGAACCTGGCAAACTGATTTGAGGGTAAAACCTGTAACATACTGTGGTGTTCCATTCACACACAGTGACCACAGAGCCAGACAGCCATAACACAGGCCCACACTCATATTTGTATTGTTTGTTTGTTACACTCTTCCACACACACACACACACACACACACACACACACACACACACACACACACACTGTAATGATATACGGGAGACGATGATTTGGATTCACGCGCAGAGCGCTGTTCTTTGATTATCATCGGCAAAGGTGCAACAGGAACCAGGCAGAGATCGTAGTCAGAAGGCAGTCAGAGTTCATACACGGAAGAGGGAGCGATCGGGGCAGAAGGCAGTCAGAGTTCATACACGGAAGAGGCAGTGATCGGGGCAGAAGGCAGTCAGAGTTCATACACGGAAGAGGCAGTGATCGGGGCAGAAGGCAGTCAGAGTTCATACATGGAAGAGGCAGTGATCGGGGCAGAAGGCAGTCAGAGTTCATACACGGAAGAGGCAGTGATCGGGGCAGAAGGCAGTCAGAGTTCATACACGGAAGAGGCAGTGATCGGGGCAGAAGGCAGTCAGAGTTCATACACGGAAGAGGCAGTGATCGGGGCAGAAGGCAGTCAGAGTTCATACACGGAAGAGGCAGTGATCGGGGCAGAAGGCAGTCAGAGTTCATACACGGAAGAGGCAGTGATCGGGGCAGAAGGCAGTCAGAGTTCATACACGGAAGAGGCAGTGATCGGGGCAGAAGGCAGTCAGAGTTCATACACGGAAGAGGCAGTGATCGGGGCAGAAGGCAGTCAGAGTTCATACACGGAAGAGGCAGTGATCGGGGCAGAAGGCAGTCAGAGTTCATACACGGAAGAGGCAGTGATCGGGGCAGAAGGCAGTCAGAGTTCATACACGGAAGAGGCAGTGATCGGGGCAGAAGCACAGGAGGGTAAATCCGGGAATCATAAAGGTTCAGGAGACGAAGGTCATACACGAGGAGACTAAGAGAGAAGAACAATATAATGAAAATAACAGGCTTAGTATGTCATGACAGCAAACAATACCTCACAGGGAAACAGGGACTGAGGACTGAACTAAATAGGTAGGTGATGAGAAGCAGGTGTGCTAGGGCCAGGTGGAACTAGTAAAGGAAAAAACCAAAACCAGAACTGGGAATGGAATGAAAAAATAAAAGCACTCAGAAAGCGCTCTCTGGCACACCGTGGTGGAATCAGTCTGTGACTGAAGGTGCTCCTCTGCATCATAACCATGGCATGCAGAGGGTGGGTGACATTGTCCATGATGGCCAGCAGTTTGGCCAGGATCTGTCTCTCCGCCACCTCCTCTAGAGTGTCCAGGCTCATCCCCAGGACAGAGCTAGCCTTCCTGATCAGCTTATTTACCCGAGAAGCATCACCGGCCTATATGTTGGCGCCCCAGCACACCACTGCAAAAAAGATGACACTGGCCACCACAGACTGGTAGAAGGTATGCAGTAGTTTACTGCACACGTTGAAGGACCTGAGCCTCCTCAGAAAGTAGAGTCGGCTCTGGCCCTTTTTGTACAGGGCCCCGGTGTTACCAGCCCACAATAACAGCAATGGCCACCGTGAATTCCCTCGGCAAATAGTAGGGTCTCAGGCTAACGGCTAACAACTCAATGTCCGGGCTACAAAACTCTTCCTTAAGAGTAATATGGCTCGGATTACACCAACTGTTGTTAACTAATAAAGCCAGCCCACCACAATTGCTCTTACCGGAAGAAACGCTATCCCTGTCTGCTCTGATGGTCTGGGACCCGCCGATAGTGACGTTCCCTGTGGGGATGTTATCATTTAGCCATGTCTCAGTAAAAAACATTAGACTCGCTTCACGATAGTCCCTTTGCCCACGGACAAGAGCCTCAAGCTCTTCCATTTTGTTATGTAGTGATCTCACGTTGCCCATAATGATAGACGGTATAGCCGGCTTGTACTTCCTCAGCTTCACCTTACACTTCAATCCCACCCTACGTCCACGCCATCGCCTTTTCAACTCGTCCGGAATATCAAACTTTTCCCTGGGGTGCAGCAGCGCTGCATGGGCTAAATCCAGGAGCTGGGCTCGGTTGTAAATAATAATAATTGACGACACCCCAAATTATTAGGGTGAGGCATGGACTACTAACAGCTTACTACACAACATACACTTAGTAATGTGCATCATTATTAGTTAAAATGACAATTGAACAGGTGAAGAGGTATGCTTACGTAACCTATGCATAACAATAGACATATATGTGGCTCTAGATTGCAAAAAGTTGTTTCAGTTGTTTGAAAAATGCTAAATTCTCAGTCCCCCCTCCGGACTACATACTGTAGGCTCTCAGATTCTGCGGGGGCCCGTTTCTCTTGTGAATGGTGGTGGTTTCTGTATACTTGTAGAGACTAGGAGGATCAGGTGGGTGTGTGCTTCTTTATTGCAGTTATTCCGCTGATTTAGGGCAACGCCTGAAAGGTTTATATAAAACATGAGTGCGTGTATACGTGTGTACGGAAGTGTGTGAGTGTATGTGTGGGCGTTGGGAGTTTTGCGAATTTCTCAGTGTAGACCCTTGAAACCTACTTGTATGTGTGTATGTGTGTGAATGGCTCCCTTCCATTGGGCCCCCTGCAGGCAACACTCTACTGGGAGTCTACTCACTGTTGCTAGGCAGGAAAGACAAAGGGAGAAGCAAAGAACACAGAAAATCACTACCATTTATAAGTCAAGCATTATATTGCTAAACTAAGTCAGTCTACTAATGCAAGTATTATAACCGTTTTATGGGCTACAGTATGTCTGGGAATGATGTATCCTGAATAATAATGTGTAAAAATATGCTCTGACTCAACAAATACACAAACAAAGAAACACATGGCAAATGCAGTTGGACACTGAATACAGCAGGCAGTAGTAAAGCATTAGTGAGATAATGCTTAGCTTTCACAGTCAGCAAGAGTATATAACTGTGTCAACTGCAATTGTGTGTGTGTGATCTGGTTCAAGGAAAATTCGGACAAGCGGGGACATTTCGCCGGTCCCCACAAAGGAAAGGGCTATTTTAGGCTTAGGGGTTAGGTTTAGGGTTAGGGGTTAGGGTTAGAATTAGGGTTAGTGTGTGTGTGTGTGTCTGAGTTTGTGTGTGTGAATGAGAGACGTGTCATGTCTGCCATGAAAGGACAGAGACATGAACTGAGTGGGTTGGGGGAAAGAAATATGAGTCAGAATAAGTAGCTATGATCCATTGTGTGTGTGCATATATAGACGTAACCCAGGTAACACTGTAAAATATACCTCTCCCGTGAATATAGGCCTACGAGTTCCACTACAATGTGAGTGTTTCGCTCTCCATGGTGCTGAAATCCCCAATGCTGCCATGTAAACTTAAATAATGCCCACGATACATACAATTCTCTCTCTCTCTCTCTCTCTCTCTCTCTCTCTCTCTCTCTCTCTCTCTCTCTCTCTCTCTCTCTCTCTCTCTCTCTCTCTCTCTCTCTCTCTCTCCTCTCTCTCTCTCTCTCTCTCTCTCTCTCTCTCTCTCTCTCTCTCTCTCTCTCTCTCTCTCTCTCTCTCTCTCTCTCTCTCTCTCTCTCTCTCTCTCTCTCTCTCTCTCTCTCTCTCGCGCACTAACAGGTGTGTATAGACACATACACGACTGCCCTGCATCCGCCCTCACACTCAAAACACTCCGGCGAGACTATGAATAGATCAATTAATTTCCCTTACAATCAAATTCCCTCTATTACTTTAATCTAATATGTATTTCATTTACCATCTCAAGAGAGGGACTGTGAGGATTGCTGTGTTCAATACTGCTCTACTGTAAGTGCTTATCAAGCTAACAGTTACTCTGAAAGGGCTTCCTAATGATTCGATAACGGCATCCATTGAGTGGCTGGGAAGACTGTCTACCTCTTCTACTGCGTCCGCCTTGGGCTCAGTCCTCCCCTCCCCCTCTCTTCTCCTCTCCTCTCCTGCCTTCCTTCTATTCCCCTGTGTTCACAGCCCAGACGGTGTTTATTTGAGTAAAGCACTGGGAATTCCCTCTCCGTTGACGATCTATCTCTGACAGAATAGCCCACATCGTCAAGAGTGGGAAACCCAGACTATACATGGTGGGTCGAATCCTAACTTCCACTTAAGTCGAATGTTCACTGACTCGTGCATCGATTTCAATGGGAGACTATGAGTGAAAATGTGACTGAAGTGGGAGTTAGGATTGTCTGCAACAAAACAAAGGGTGTGTCTTAGTCTACAATGATTTTGTTCCTTTCTCCCCTCGTCCTCATTGATTGGACCTCCTACCCAGCTGGATAGCGGGCTTTAATTGTACCATACGGCTTTCACCAAACCAAGGTTTTTGTTTCTGATTGGAAGATGACTAACAGAAGGATACAAGGAAAACACAATAGAAGGATGCCAGAGCATGGTATTGGTATGTAGCCCCAAAAAGGTGAGAACTTGATGGTTAATAATTGATGTTGATGAATACGGAAAATATCCAATAGATCTCAGGTAACTTTTACTACAAGTGTCTATTTACAGCAGATTAGCACAGTCTATCCCTGTAATGTTGGCCAGGTAGCAGGCAGGCCCAGGGTGGCACTCTGGCTTTTCACAGAGCCTGTCTCTTCCTCTGGCTTTTCACAGAGGCTGTCTCGTCCACTGGCTTTTCACAGAGGCTGTCTCGTCCTCTGACGGCTTTTCACAGAGGCTGCCTCGTCCACTGGCTTTTCACAGAGGCTGTCTCGTCCACTGGCTTTTCACAGAGGCTGTCTCGTCCTCTGACGGCTTTTCACAGAGCCTGTCTCTTCCTCTGGCTTTTCACAGAGGCTGTCTCTTCCTCTGGCTTTTCACAGAGGCTGTCTCGTCCACTGGCTTTTCACAGAGGCTGTCTCGTCCACTGGCTTTTCACAGAGGCTGTCTCGTCCACTGGCTTTTCACAGAGGCTGTCTCGTCCACTGGCTTTTCACAGAGGCTGTCTCGTCCTCTGACGGCTTTTCACAGAGGCTGCCTCGTCCACTGGCTTTTCACAGAGGCTGTCTCGTCCACTGGCTTTTCACAGAGGCTGTCTCGTCCTCTGACGGCTTTTCACAGAGGCTGCCTCGTCCTCTGGCTTTTCACAGAGCCTGTCTCTTCCTCTGGCTTTTCACAGAGGCTGTCTCGTCCACTGGCTTTTCACAGAGGCTGTCTCGTCCACTGGCTTTTAACAGAGGCTGTCTCGTCCACTGGCTTTTCACAGAGGCTGTCTCGTCCTCTGACGGCTTTTCACAGAGGCTGCCTCGTCCACTGGCTTTTCACAGAGGCTGTCTCGTCCACTGGCTTTTCACAGAGGCTGTCTCGTCCTCTGACGGCTTTTCACAGAGGCTGTCTCTTCCTCTGGCTTTTCACAGAGGCTGTCTCGTCCACTGGCTTTTCACAGAGGCTGTCTCGTCCACTGGCTTTTCACAGAGGCTGTCTCGTCCACTGGCTTTTCACAGAGGCTGTCTCGTCCACTGGCTTTTCACAGAGGCTGTCTCGTCCTCTGACGGCTTTTCACAGAGGCTGCCTCGTCCACTGGCTTTTCACAGAGGCTGTCTCGTCCACTGGCTTTTCACAGAGGCTGTCTCGTCCTCTGACGGCTTTTCACAGAGGCTGCCTCGTCCTCTGGCTTTTCACAGAGCCTGTCTCTTCCTCTGGCTTTTCACAGAGGCTGTCTCGTCCACTGGCTTTTCACAGAGGCTGTCTCGTCCACTGGCTTTTCACAGAGGCTGTCTCGTCCACTGGCTTTTCACAGAGGCTGTCTCGTCCTCTGACGGCTTTTCACAGAGGCTGCCTCGTCCACTGGCTTTTCACAGAGGCTGTCTCGTCCACTGGCTTTTCACAGAGGCTGTCTCGTCCTCTGACGGCTTTTCACAGAGGCTGCCTCGTCCTCTGGCTTTTCACAGAGCCTGTCTCTTCCTCTGGCTTTTCACAGAGGCTGTCTCGTCCTCTGGCTTTTCACAGAGGCTGTCTTGTCCTCTGGCTTTTCACAGAGGCTGTCTTGTCCTCTGGCTTTTCACAGAGGCTGCCTCGTCCTCTGGCTTTTCACAGAGCCTGTCTCGTCCTCTGGCTTTTCACAGAGCCTGTCTCGTCCTCTGGCTTTTCACAGAGCCTGTCTCGTCCTCTGGCTTTTCACAGAGGCTGTCTTGTCCTCTGTTGTACAAGGATCTTTCTTATCGCTCTGTTCTAGTGTAGCATGGCTTCCTGAATTCCTGCCTTTAGCTCCATTAGTTTCTCCCTTAACACTGAGGCCACGGTCTCAAAGGCCTTTCTGCTTTCAGTCTGATTCCATCTGTGATTTGTTGGTGTTGCACAAGCTCAGGCAGGCGTGCCCATTCTCCAACACATCAACACACACACACACACGATAGTAAGAACATGTATGCGTATAGACACATGCATGCATCCACACACACACACACACACACACACACACACACACACACACACACACACACACACACACACACACACACACACACACACACACACACACACACAGTTCACACATTGTAAAATGCCTAATTTGCTTCCACTACCTCAGGGAATAAACATAACCATGAGGCTTGTTGCTGTGTTCCCACAGTGAGCTGTCCTCGACAAGGCACACACTTTGTCCCATTCACTTCACTTGCAGTTCTTGTACTCACACTCATTTACCAAGTGTACAGCTTTACCACTGACCTCGTGACAAGCCGAGTAGACCCAGTCACTCAGAAAGTAGCAGCTAAATGTTCATGGATCAAGTGTACAAGTCAATTATCTCTCAATAATAGTTTTTTAACCTGCATGGGATTACTTGGATAAATAAACGATACATAAATTAACTAATATTTGTATACTTTTTTTTTTTGTATTTCTTAGGAGTTCCTCTGTGATGCTTCTCAAGCTGAAAGTGCTTCTGCTGTCCTCTGTGAAGAGCGTGAGCGGCTCGAGAGGGGAAATTAACAGAGTTCTCGCCGCAAAAAAACAGGTGGCCGAGACGAAGGAGTCGTGAGCTGACGGCTCTAATTCTATAATAGAAATGGGTTTAAAGGGCTAGTTCACCCAAAGTTCATCATTGATGAACCAACAGCCGTTCTACAGTATCTTCAAGAGGGGGGGAGAGAAGTTCAGAGAAGGGCCTCCACCCCACCCTGTAGTGGCCGTGCTCTTTTTAGCGGCCAGTTAGCGACACAAGTGGTGAGTCATATCCTGCCAGCCTGGTCTCATAGACCAGGCGTAACATAGTAAACGTAAATCCGGGACACTGAAATTAGTATGATATGTTACAGTCGGTGTGGTTACATAACACAGAAGGTTACTTAAGGCAGAAACTAAAGTAGGGCGGTTGGTCAGGGTTGATGGGTAAGTGTATAACGCAAACGTCTAGCAACCCGAAGGTTGCGTTTTCAATCCTCATTATGGACAACTTTAGTATTTTAGCTAATTATCAACTTTGCAACTACTTAGCATGTTAGCTAACGCTTCCCCTAACCTTAACCCCTTAACCCTAACCTTAACCTCTAACCCCTATCCTAGCTAAAGTTAGCGTTAGCCACCTAGTTAAGGTTAGCCACAACAAATTGGAATTCGTAACATATCATACATTTTTCATATTTGTAACATATTGCACAAATTGTAATTTGTAACATATTGTTCAACCCTTTAGCCTGAATGCCGAGCTTCACGTCTGGAGGAAACCTGGCACCATCCCTACGGTGAATCGTGGTGGTGGCATAATCATGCTGTGGGAATGTTTTTCAGCGGCAGGGACTGGGAGACTAGTCAGGATTGAGGCAAAGATAAACAGAGCAAAGTACAGAGAGATCTTTGATGAAAACCTGCTCCAGAGCACTCAGGACTGCAAACTGAGGCAAAGGTTCACCTTCCAACAGGACAATGACCCTAAGCACACAGCCAAGACAACGCAGGAGTTGTTACATCCTGATCTGTTTCACCTGTTTATGTGATTGTCTCCACCTCCTCCAGGTGTCCCCATCTTCCTCATTATCCCCAGTGTATTTATACCTGTGTTCTCTGTCTGTTACCAGTTGGTTTTGTTTCATCAAGTCTACCAGTGGTTTCCCCTTTGCTCCTGTCTCTCTATACTTCCTGTTTTCTAGTTTTCCAGGTGTTGGCCATCCTGCCTGCCCTGACCCTGAGCCTGCCTGCCGTCTTGTACCTTTGCCCCACCTATCTGGATTACTGACCTCTGCCTGCCCTTGACCTGTCTTTTGCCTGCCACTGTTATTATTTTGACGTTGTCTGCATCTGGGTCTTACCTGAAACGGTGATAGGAGTGGCTTTGGGACAAGTGGCCCAGCCAGAGCCCAGACATAAACCCGAACACCTCTGGAGAGACCTGAAAATAGCTGTGCAGCAACGCTCCCCATCCAACCTGACAGAGCTTGAGAGGATCTGCAGAGAAGAATGGGAGAAACTCCCCAAAAACAGGTGTGCCAAGCTTGTAGCGTCATACCCAAGTAGACTGGAGGCTGTAATCGCTGCCAAAGGTTCTTCAACAAAGTACTGAGTAAAAGGTCTGAATACTTATGTAAATGTAATATTTTCAGTTTTAAATTTTTTATAAATTAGCAACAATTTAAAAAAAACAGTTTTTGCTTTGTCATTATGGTGTATTTTGTGCGGATTATTAAAACATATAGGTCTATGGGCTAGGCAACATGAGGTGTGTGATACAAACCTTATTAAAACATATAGGTCTATGGGCTAGGCTACATGAGGTGTGTGATACAAACCTTATTAAAACATATAGGTCTATGGGCTAGGCTACATGAGGTGTGTGATACAAACCTTATTAAAACATATAGGTCTATGGGCTAGGCTACATGAGGTGTGTGATACAAACCTTATTAAAACATATAGGTCTATGGGCTAGGATACATGAGGTGTGTGACACAAACCTTATTAAAACATATAGGTCTATGGGCTAGGCTACATGAGGTGTGTGATACAAACCTTAATTAAACATATAGGTCTATGGGCTAGACTACATGAGGTGTGTGATACAAACCTTATTAAAACATATAGGTCTATGGGCTAGACTACATGAGGTGTGTGATACAAACCTTACTAAAACATATAGGTCTATGGGCTAAAAAGTTCACCTGAGTTAAAGGCTAACTACACAAACAATCTACATTTCTCTGATTTTTCCCAGACCACAAAAATTGTCTAGCCTATAGAAAGCTGATGGAATCCTCCTCGTTTTAGTAGAGGCCATCACTCTGTTTTCTCACACAATAGCATAGCCTATAGAAATGTAGCGCAACATGAGCTCATGGTGTGTTTGATTAACTGTCAACTGTGGGACCTTATATAGACAGGTGTGTGCCTTTCCAAATTATGTCCAATCAACTGAATTTACCACAGGTTGAAACATTGAAACATTCCAAGGATGATTAATGGAAACAGGATGCATCTGAGCTCAATTTAGAGTCTCATAGCAAAGGGTCTGAATACTGATGTAAATAAGGTATTTCTGTTTTTATTTTTAATACATTTGCATTAAAAAAAAACTGTTTTCGCTTTGTCATTATATGTGTGTAGATTGATGAGGGGAAAAAGGTATTTAATCAACTTTAGAATAAGGCTGTAACGTAACAAAATATGGAAAAAGTCAAGAGGGTCTGAATACTTTCCCCAAATAATGTGAGGATTTATAATATAGGCTTCAAACTGTTTTAAAATAACTTTCATTATTTTCCTAATGCCACTTCCTACTGACACCAGCTTTTCCGCTAAAAGAGCTTGGGCCGTATCAAGCATCTCAAAGTAGTGCTGATTTAGGATTAGTTTTTCCCTTTTAGATCACAAAGAATATGATTACATGGAGAGGGGGGACCGGACCTTAGATCATCTCTCCTACTCTGAGACTCTTGATGCATACGGCCCATTGCCTCCTTTATTTGGTGCCCTGGTGCTCAGGAGCAGGAAGCAGAGAAGAGGTGCATGAAGTTTGAACTCTGGGTGAAGAGGAAGCACATAGGCAGCTCTCTGAACAGTATAACTGGGTTGTATTCATTTGGGCATACTGTATCAAAACGTTGTGCAACGGGAACTGTTTTTTTTTTAATTGTGTTTCTTATTGGACAATTTCAAATTGTACCTCACTGTTTGAGACAATTTTCTTCAGTTTAGTAAATACAACCCTATTCTGTCCATCTCATGGAATAAAGCCTGAGAGCCTTAGAGCCTTCTAAAATTAAGTAAATCTCTGCTTGAATTATTTTGAATAAATCCACTACTGGAAGTGTTTCCTGCATTTGTAGGCCTTTTTAGGATTCAGTAGGATTCTCCTACTGTCATTTGTCGGCTGAAGTGCTGAGATCTACTTTAACTTGCTGTGTGTGTGTGTGTGTGTGTGTGTGTGTGTGTGTGTGTGTGTAAAAGGTTTTAGGGTATCACTTTATTTGGATAGTCCACAGTAGATGTTTTATAGATAGTTTGTAGATGTTTATCTAACTATACTAGTCTGAAGAGTCTTGCATATTAATTTCTTACATAATTTTAGGCTTCTGTTAAACTTCCCTTGTCTACATTCAGAGGGAAGAGGAGGGTTATGATGCTTGACTCAAACCTTTTAAATTGCTGTTCTTCATAATAAAGCGCACTTGGATAATTGAGCATGTACAGAAAATAATCTGAGTCACAACAGTTTCAAATATCATGTTGGGTGGAAGACTATAAGCAGGCTTTGAAAGTCCTTGAATTTGACTTGCCAATGTCTGTATGAACCCTGTATAGGCTACTTGTTCAACCCGCAAATGAAAGAGAAAATCATCTGCTATTGAAATTATTCACACATCATTCGCTTTCCAGTGAGTATTATTTTTTTAATTGGGGCCAGTAGCTTTCAGTTGACACTAATTTACTTGAATATCGAGCCCTTTGTCTGCAGGTAGATGGAAAGGCAGTTAAGAGCTAACTACAAAGTAGCCTATGTCTACCTGGCAGAATCAGGATTATTAGCATAAATCCAGTGGTCATTTGTTTTGAAAACGCCATCACAACTGTGCGACAAAAACACTGCTAGCCAAACACAACTGTCTGGCTGGTGTTCACCTGAGTTGAAGGCTAACTACACAAAACAAATGTCTCCCAGACCACAAACACTGTCCGCTGATGTGGTTTAAGCATTGTTGTGGATTTACAACATCCAATGTTGCTTATTTAAAATATGGCTAGTCATTATTACCGTGGTTCTGTATGGAATGCAGTCATATTACGGGAAGCAGGCCAGGTCAATATAAATGTAAAAAATTGGTGCGACCAAATCATGTGCTGGTGCCACTAACGGAAAAAGTTGGAAAAGGTTAGTGTAGAACCCTGCGTTACCGTGTCAAAGATAGGTTTGTTCACAACAATGGCTGGTATTACGTATATAAGAATATAAGACCCTGCAGTGTTTTCCCTAAAAGTCTTTAAGGGGGGTGCAAACCCCCACAACAACATCTGACTAGTATTTGTTTTTCAAACCTTTCATACAACCCACAGTACTTTAAATACAAATTAGCCCTTGCAATAATAAAAACTTTGTGGTACAGTGCAATACCCCAGCAAGGACGGAGGGTAAAACACTCTCTCTCTCTCTCTCTCTCTCTCTCTCTCTCTCTCTCTCTCACAAAGTGGATGAATACAGTGTCATTCTCCGCAGCTGCAAAGGCCACTGTGTAAAGGGCTTAGTAATCCTTTGGCAAAGACTGTGGGCCGCGACGCTCACACAGTGATGATACACCGAGGACCGACAATGTGTACTTTGGGTCACCAGACACTGCTATTGCTCTCCTGAATGACACAGAACTGTATTGACGGTATCCTCCTTTAGCAGTACTCTGTGAATGGGTGTAAGCTACATGCACATTCAGGTATAAGACGCGATTATATAAGTTACATGGACTCACTCTGTGTGCAATAATGACTACCTCATCTCTGTACCACACAAACAATTATCTGTAAGGTCCCTCAGTCGAGCAGTGGATGGGTAAAAAGAAAACAGACATTGAATATACATTTTGAGCATGGTGAAGTTATTAATTACACTTTGGATGGTGTATCAATACGCCCAGTCACTACAAAGATCCTTCCTAACTCAGTTGCCGGAAAGGAAGAAAACCGCTCAGGGATTTCATCATGAGGGCAATGGTGAGTTTAAAACAGTTATAGAGTTTAATGGCTGTGATAGGAGAACTGAGGATGGATCAACAACATTGTAGCTTCTCCACAATACTAACCTAATTGACTGTCACACCCTGATCTGTTTCACCTGTCTTGTGCTTGTCTCCACCCCACTCCCGGTGTCAACCATTTTCCCCCACTATACCTGTGTTTGTCTGTTGCCAGTTCGTCTTGTCTCGTCAAGCCTACCAGCGTATTTGTCCCATACTCCTGTTCTCTCCTTTTTCTGCCTTTCCTGACCCTGAGCCTGCATTCCGCCCTGTAACTATCAGACTCGGACCTGGTTACGAACCTCTGTTTGTCCTTGACCTGCCCTTTGCCTGCCTCCTGTGGTTTTATTAAACTACTCTGTACATTGAACCTTTCGTTTCCTGTGTCTGCATCTGGGTCATATCCTGGGTCATGTCCTGGGTCATATCCTGGGTCATATCCTGGGTCATATCCTGAGTCATATCCTGGGTCATATCCTGGGTCATATCCTGGGTCATATCCTGGGTCATGTCCTGGGTCATATCCTGGGTCATGTCCTGGGTCATGTCCTGGGTCATATCCTGGGTCATATCCTGGGTCATATCCTGGGTCATGTTAGTGCGCCATCTCTACCCAAGGAGCCACCAATGGGAGACCCTAAGAGTTACTTCGAGGTCTTACGGAAGGATTCCAGACCTTGGCAGAATGCCATGATCATGCCCTCAATACATTGCTGAAGCAATTCCGCGGATTGTCTGTTAGGCAGCCAGCCACGACAATGCTCCCTCATCTTCGAGCTGCAGCCCTCGTCCTTTCCCTCAGACCGCTCGAAGATAGCGTACCTCGTAACGCTGATGTCCGGGAGGACTCTAACCTGGGCTACGGCGGTGTGAGAAAAACAACCTGCCATGTGCATCAGTCTGGAGGAGTTTGTAGCTTTTTTTGTTTTTGGACTCTCTGTTGTCCGGGAGAGAGGCTGCCCGGAAGTTACTCCAGCTTCGTCAAGACTTCCGCAGTGTGGCAGACTATGCGGCTGATTTTCGCAGGAGGAGCGAGAGGAGGTCTGATTCTGGTCCCACTCGCTCACCCAAGGATCCCACCTCGACCCGGAAGTTCCCGGCATCTACGTTCCCGAGAGAATCCGAGATTACCCGAGTTCCTCCGAGAGTCTCTGAGGTCTGCTGACTCGCCTCTTCCTGAGCAGACACCAAGAGTTGTCTGTATTGCGGGACTACAGGTCATTACGTGTCTACCTGTCCATTAAAAGACCAGGCTCATCAGTAGGTATGAGTACTCTGGTGGGCCATACAGATAATTTTCCTTCTCCCCTTACTCGTACCCCTCTCTGTGCCATCCTGCTACCAGTCGAAATCACTCCGGGTACTCATTGACTCTGGGGCCGATGAGTTTCATGGACAGTACCCTGGTGTATCCCCACTCAGCCCCTCTACATTCCCATTCCGCTGGGTGGGAGCTCTATAGGTAGAGTCACCCACAATACTGCTCCTATCAACCTGCAAGTGAAAGGGTCCACAGTGAGTCTATGCAGTTCATGCTCATCAAGTCTCCTCAGTTGCCCGTGGTATTAGGGTTTTCATGGCTCCAGCGACACAATCCCCTTATCGACTAGACTGCTGGTGCTATTATGGGCTGGAGCCCATTGTGCCACGCTCATTTCCCCGGGACGTCTTCCTGTGGGCTCGGAAGAAGCCTCAGACCTCTCCGCTGTTCCCTCGGAGTACCAGGACCTCCGGGAGGTTTTCAGCAAGGCCCGTGCCACTTCGATTGCTCCGCATTGACCCTACGACTGCATGATGGACCTTCCCCGGGCACTACACCACCCTGAGGACTCCCTGGATACAGGGTGTATCCGTCCTTTTGCCTACCCCGCCGGTGCGGGGATCCTCTTTGTGGAGAAGAGGGACAAAACGATGCGCCCGTGCATCGACTGCCGGGGCCTTAATGACATCACGGTTAAGAAACACTACCCGCTACCACTCATCGCCGCTGCTGACTGGGAGTTCCTGGACCTAAAGCACCGCTTCACCACAGCTACCCTGTTCTCTCTAGTCTCCTTTATACAGTTCTCCCAGTTCCAACCTTTTTCTGCCTGTGATGACCCAAAGCATGCCTGTCCTGACCCCGAGCCTGCCTGCCTGTCCTGACCCCGAGCCTGCCTGCCTGTCCTGACCCCGAGCCTGCCTGCCTGTCATGACCCCGAGCCTGCCTGCCTGTCCTGACCCCGAGCCTGCCTGCCTGTCCTGACCCCGAGCCTGCCTGCCTGTCCTGACCCCGAGCCTGCCTGCCTGTCCTGACCCCGAGCCTGCCTGCCTGTCCTGACCCGAGCCTGCCTGCCTGTCCTGACCCCGAGCCTGCCTGCCTGTCCTGACCCCGAGCCTGCCTGCCTGTCCTGACCCCGAGCCTGCATGCCTGTCCTGACCCGAGCCTGCCTGCCTGTCCTGACCCCGAGCCTGCATGCCATTCTGTACCTATCTGACTCTGACCTGGTTTACAAACTTCTGCCTGTCCTGACCCCGAGCCTGCCTGCCGCCCTGTAACTATCAGACTCGGACCTGGTTACGAACCTCTGCCTGTCCTCAACCTGCTCTTTGCCTGCCTCCTGTACATTGCACCTTCCATCTCCTGTGTCTGCATCTGGGTCATATCCTGAGTTGTGTTATTGACAGAGTGAAATTAAGGAATAAGTATAAATACTTTCTGAAGGAAGTGTACTGACTTGCCTAGTTAAATTTTATTTAACTAGGCAAGTCAGTTAAGAACAAATTCTTATTTACAATGACGGCCTACACCGGCCAAACTCAGACGACGCTGGGCAAATTGGGGTTAGGAGTTGGGGTTAGGGTTAAGGTTAGGGTTAGGGGTTATGAAAATAGGATTTTGAATGGGATTCAATTGTTGGTCCCCAAAAAGTCCTCACAAGTATAATAAGACGTGTGTGTGTGTGTGTGTGTGTGTGTGTGTGCGTGTGTGTGTGTGTGTGTGTGTGTGTGTGTGTGTGTGTGTGTGTGTGTGTGAGAAAGGGAGAGGGAACAGTAAAAGGTCAAGAACCCAATCATAAACCATAAATATACCATAAACATACTGTCTTCTTAAACAGATACGGCCTGTGATTAACCGCCCATACAGCTGAGAGGTAGGCTGAGAGGTAGGCTGAGAGGTAGGCTGAGAGGTAGGCTGAGAGGTAGGCTGAGAGGTAGGCTGAATTAAAGGGGAATAGCCTATGATCGCTCTATGACACCTGCATGGTCTACACCTGCATGGTCTACACCTGCATGGTCCACACCTGCATGGTCTACACCTGCATGGTCTACACCTGCATGGTCTACACCTGCATGGTCCACACCTGCATGGTCCACACCTGCATGGTCTACACCTGCATGGTCCACACCTGCATGGTCTACACCTGCATGGTCTACACCTGCATGGTCTACACCTGCATGGTCCAAAATGGCAAAATGGAGAGAATTACAGGAAATGTACAAATAAAATCCCTTTACCATCAAGAGGGGGACCACCAAAAGTTTTACCCGCGAGGTGGGGGGCCTGAAAACCAAATATCGCTTAGGGCCTCCAAATACCTAGGGTCTGCCCTGGGGAATTGTTGTTATTATATATGTAGGTCAGCCCAGACGTCGAAGTCTTTGATCCTATACATCACGTGGAACGCTGGGTCATTGATCATAGGACTGTTTGATCAGCTTTAACCTCAGCATGGGATCCAATTGATGCTGCCAAGCGCAGTGGCCGAGTCGGGATAGGCAAAGGTCCATTGACTGAGCGTCCAATATAAGCTACCACCCGAAAACCAGGCTTATACATAACGAAATTGCACAAATAATCATTATAAATGTGTCTGCTCAATGTTAGTGTCTGTGCGCTCAATGTAACATTGAACCACAACATAACCTAGCGACTCAAAAATGTGTCTAGACATTTCGCCTAAAACGATGGACCACACCATGCGCTTTCTTCACTGTCATCTTTGCGTCCAATCTGATTGGGCCTCTATATTTCGGCAATGATGTCCGAAATATTATGGGTTTGTGTAAAATATGCTTTGCATTATAGGCTAAAGTTAATTTATAATCTGCACATGTACTGCAATGCCATATAGGATATCACGCACAAACAGCTTATTTTGGGAGAGCATCCATTCATTAAATAGAACTGGAGGAAAATGGCTAACGCGTCATGATATTTTACTACCAATTGCCTGGGAATCTCTGTTTTATTGTAGTTGCTGTCAAATGGAAGCATGGAGTGTGTTATTCTGATGTGGTCCTCAAATCCCATTTAGAAATTGTGGATAGCTTCAGGAGACCACTGTAGCCTATCGCCAAAACGATGATAATAAAACGCCAAAACCATAGCCTATAGAATATCCAGACAATAAAACATGCCTCTTACCTGTGCTGTGCACTAGATCGATGCCGGACTCAGTGAGTAGGTTTGGGTCACTTTGAGATCTGCCTCTATGCAGAAGACAGCCGTCTATTCCATTTCCATCGGATGTAGCCATTGGGGATAGAGCACATGAATTCTGAATAAATATTCAAAACCCTACCAGAGGCAGGCAAGGTCAGAAGTAAGCAGCAGTAGTGCGGATATAATTCGTTCTGACAACAGCCGCTTTGAGCATCTAATGGGGAGCCATGGGTGCTGAGCAGAAATCCCGAGTATGTTGGAGCCACTGGAGTATAGTAAGAACGGCTGAAGCGCGCGCGTGTGTGTGTGTGTCTGTGCGCGCTCGTGTGGACGTGGGAGGGGTGGTACGGATGTGTGGGTCTGTATGTCACCGCTGCCTTATTGTTCCTCGCAACATTGTAGCCAGCGACACACATTTAGGCCAGGCCATCTACACAATCTATGTGTTAATATAGCCAACTGATTTATGACGCTGCTTTGGTCTATAATGAGCACGGATGGTGATGAGGTTGTATTGAGCAGAACATCAACACGTGGTGAAATTGGTTCATTGAAGAAATTTCAGGACTAACGTTTCAGTGATTTAGAAATTATTATTTTTTATACTGCAACTTATACAAATATTTCAATGTAATGCAATTATGAATGGCATTGAAGGGCTTCAGAGACAACAGCTGTATAGGTCTAGTGTTATTGGCTGAAGGGAGATTACAATAGACAGACAATTAACAGAAACGTTGTCTAATATTGGCTTTAAGACCATGAGAAACAACTATATAGCCTAAGCCTCCTGCTCGATGACTGTATAGGCACATAAATGATTCTATTACATTCCAAATGTAAATATGCTATGTTCAATTAATCAAACAATTAATAATATTTGAATATTTCTGGTAGCAAGCAAAGCCATGTTAGACCTTATGCACATATTTTGCGCCTTGATGATTGTCCATAATAAACAAAGTATTTTCATCCTATTGGTCAACCCTGCTATGACGCGCCAATAAGGAAGTAGTCGCCGTTGCAAAGATTTTGGATATACTGTCAAGATACTTGCCTCTCCGCCGTAACAAATGGGAGTCGTTGTTCACAAAGCGGCACCGGAGGCTGTCTCGCTCCCGCCTATCGTTTCTTTGGATTGGTGGATACATCTAATTATTGTAATTAAAAAATATATATATTCTATTAAGTTTGTTGACGTCAACACCCTGTTTTGAATGAATGGAGAGAGAGAGAGACGCTACGCCTCTAGCTTCAACTATGAATATGCATAGCCTCGAGACAACTCCGATATTATGTGTTATTTCTCAAAGTTACCGGGATGTCACGTGTCCTACTTATATCAAGAACTACACAAATTCTATTCAATCAAATAAACCTCACGTAGCAAATAAGTAATTTGTTTTTTTGTTGACCAAAATCGAAACTCTCTTGAAATCAATATAATATCACCTTGATTGGTGTACGAAAATACGCCACCTGCTGGAGGGCGACAGACTTTCCGCCGAGTTGGGCCTCTCTCATCCTCTTCCTCTCTGGTGTTAGCGCGTACTGTCTTACGTATGAACGTCACTGCCGTCAGGGCATCAGCATTAAGACTTCTGGCTTTCTGATTTTGCCTTCAAAATAAAAGGCTGCGTTAAAATACTATGCGTATGATACAATCATAGTGCATAATGTTAAACTAATGTTACAATATTATAACTGCATAGCGGGAAAATCTAAACTAAAGATAATCCATACTTTATATAAGATACATACTATTATAAGGTGGAGCACATTGAGAAATGGTTGGAGCTTAAGCAAATGAATGTAAGGTACATCACATTCTACACACCATACTGATCTAAATACCCAGCAGCACTTGCAACTCCACCCATTCCATTGGTCCCAATGCAATGCACTGTAGGCCTACGAATTACATATTGGCTTATAGAGAAAAAACGATTCTATGTGCCGAAGTAAAAGTGGGGTTGGGTATATTCAGCAGGGTCTGTAGAATGTGTTTATGGTGTCATTTCATGGGACTCTGAATCATGTGGAGAATTGCTGGCCTTTTACTCCACCCATTACATTGGTCCCAATGCAAATAACTGTACAGATTCTCAGCTTTAACTTGAGGTTATTTTCATCCATAACTGTTTAGAAATTATAGCACTTTTGGTCCATAGTCCCTTCATTTTAGGGGACCAAAAGGATTGGGACAAATTCAATTATATGTGTATTAAAGTAGTGAAAAGTGCAGTATTTGGTCCCATATTGACCCCATAGTGCAGTATTTGGTCCCATATTGACCCCATAGTGTAGTATTTGGTCCCATATTGACCCCATAGTGCAGTATTTGGTCCCATATTGACCCCATAGTGCAGTATTTGGTCCCATATTGACCCCATAGTGTAGTATTTGGTCCCATATTGACCCCATAGTGCAGTATTTGGTCTCATATTGACCCCATAGTGCAGTATTTGGTCCCATATTGACCCCATAGTGTAGTATTTGGTCCCATATTGACCCCAAAGTGCAGTATTTGGTCCCATATTGACCCCATAGTGCAGTATTTGGTCTCATATTGACCCCATAGTGCAGTATTTGTTCCCATATTGACCCCATAGTGCAGTATTTGGTCCCATATTGACCCCATAGTGCAGTATTTGGTCCCATATTGACCCCATAGTGCAGTATTTGGTCCCATATTGACCCCATAGTGCAGTATTTGGTCCCATATTGACCTCATAGTGCAGTATTTGGTCCCATATTGACCCCATAGTGTAGTATTTGGTCTCATATTGACCCCATAGTGTAGTATTTGGTCCCATATTGACCCCATAGTGCAGTATTTGGTCCCATATTGACCCCATAGTGCAGTATTTGGTCCCATATTGACCCCATAGTGTAGTTTTTGGTCCCATATTGACCCCATAGTGCAGTATTTGGTCTCATAATGACCCCATAGTGTAGTATTTGGTCCCATATTGACACCATAGTGCAGTATTTGGTCCCATATTGACACCATAGTGCAGTATTTGGTCCCATATTGACCCCATAGTGTAGTATTTGGTCCCATATTGACCCCATAGTGCAGTATTTGGTCCCATATTGACCCCATACTCATAGCACGCTTGTGACTCTACAAACCTTTTATATGATTTGCTGTTTGTTTTGGTTGTTTATGATAATTTATAAATGATAAATAATGTATTGTGTCATTTTGAAGTCACTTTAATTGTAAATACAGTAAGAATAGAATATGTTTCTAAACACTTCTACATTAATCTGGAGGCTACCATGGTTACGGATAGTCCTGTTCATTTTTATTTAACCCTTATTTTACCAGGTCAGGTGACTGAGAACACATTCTCATTTACAGCAACGACCTGGGGAACAGTTACATGGGAGAGGAGGGAGATGAACGAGCCAACTGGAAGCTATGGATGATTATGTGGCCATGATGGTATGAGGGACAGATTGGGAATTTAGCCAGGACACCAGGGTTAACACCCCTAACCTTATAATAAGTGCCATGGGATCTTTAGTGACCACAGAGAGTCAGGACACCAGGGTTAACACACCTAACCTTATAATAAGTGCCATGGGATCCTTAGTGACCACAGAGAGTCAGGACACCAGGGTTAACACCCCTAACCTTATAATAAGTGCCATGGGATCTTTAGTGACCACAGAGAGTCAGGACACCAGGGTTAACACACCTAACCTTATAATAAGTGCCATGGGATCCTTAGTGACCACAGAGAGTCAGGACACCAGGGTTAACACCCCTAACCTTATAATAAGTGCCATGGGATCTTTAGTGACCACAGAGAGTCAGGACGCCAGGGTTAACACCCCTAACCTTATAATAAGTGCCATGGGATCTTTAGTGACCACAGAGAGTCAGGACGCCAGGGTTAACACCCCTAACCTTATAATAAGTGCCATGGGATCTTTAGTGACCACAGAGAGTCAGGACGCCAGGGTTAACACCCCTAACCTTATAATAAGTGCCATGGGTTCTTTAGTGACCACAGAGAGTCAGGACGCCAGGGTTAACACCCCTAACCTTATAATAAGTGCCATGGGATCTTTAGTGACCACAGAGAGTCAGGACGCCAGGGTTAACACCCCTAACCTTATAATAAGTGCCATGGGATCTTTAGCGACCACAGAGAGTCAGGACGCCAGGGTTAACACCCCTAACCTTATAATAAGTGCCATGGGATCTTTAGCGACCACAGAGAGTCAGGACACCAGGGTTAACACCCCTAACCTTATAATAAGTGCCATGGGATCTTTAGCGACCACAGAGAGTCAGGACACCAGGGTTAACACCCCTAACCTTATAATAAGTGCCATGGGATCTTTAGCGACCACAGAGAGTCAGGACACCAGGGTTAACACCCCTAACCTTATAATAAGTGCCATGGGATCTTTAGCGACCACAGAGAGTCAGGACACCAGGGTTAACACCCCTAACCTTATAATAAGTGCCATGGGATCTTTAGCGACCACAGAGAGTCAGGACACCAGGGTTAACACCCCTAACCTTATAATAAGTGCCATGGGATCTTTAGCGACCACAGAGAGTCAGGACAC
Organism: Thymallus thymallus; assembly: GCA_023634145.1. Classification (NCBI taxonomy): domain Eukaryota; kingdom Metazoa; phylum Chordata; class Actinopteri; order Salmoniformes; family Salmonidae; genus Thymallus; species Thymallus thymallus. The sequence goes on along the minus strand of CM042399.1, from coordinate 5,423,448 downwards.
CAGGGTTAACACCCCTAACCTTATAATAAGTACCATGGGATCTTTAGCGACCACAGAGAGTCAGGACACCCATTTAACATCCCATCTGAAAGACTAGAAGTCAATGCTTATACACACATTAAACTATTAACACTCAAAGACAACACATAACGGAAACGTTTTAGTCAAAACGAACATTGTATCTATTTAAAATGTCAACTTAATGCATATCAACCAGGATGTAGGTACGCCGTCACTACAGTCACCAATTTTATCAAACGTGTCAGTTGAAGTTTATGGCCAAACACATTAGTTCATTTCAGTCCCCCATTTCATAAAATGTTTTGGAAAAAATGTATGTTCTAATACACTTTATGATACGTTAATTCATTTCAATCCCTCATCTAAATAAATCCATTACATTAGTGATGGGCACCGTTATGGAAAATCTATTTCAATATCAGTTGCATTTTTTAAAATTCGATTTTTATATCATATCGGTTCGTTTAATATACATTGCAACTGTGTAAATGTTCACTTTTCTGTGAAGTCCAGACACCTGGGCCAGGTGTGTCCTGGTGGTATAAACCCACCCAACTAGTGTGAAAACAATGGAAAGCCCATCCACAATTGATGGCCCATCAACAGGAAATGAAGTATGCTAAACAGACTGTGAGAGGGCTTTGTGCATACTATTTTTTTTACAGAATAGTGTAGGTTAACGGTAAGAATAAACCAATATCACGATATGCCTTGCTCATAACACTATGCCAACAGTGAAGAGGCGACTCCGGGACGCTGGCCTTCTAGTCAGAGTTGCAAAGAAAAAGCCATATCTCAGACTGGCCAATAAAAAGAAAAGATTAAGATGGGCAAAAGAACGCAGACACTGGACAGAAGAAGATATGGCTTTTTCTTTACAACTCTGCCTAGAAGGCCAGCATCCCGGAGTCACCTCTTCACTGTTGACGTTGAGTTTCCAGCTACAATAGTCATTTACAACATTAACAATGTCTACACTGTATTTCTGATCAATTTGAATGTTATTTTAATGGACCAAAAATGAAAACAAGGAGATTTCTAAGTGACCTCAAACTTTTGAACAGTAGTGTATATTTAAACATAATTTCATTATTAAGCATATAGCTTCATTTCATCAGTCTGCTGTATCATTCAAGCTTAAAACCTTAACTTCTTTTAACTAAGTCATTTACTCTCTGATAACTCAAGTAAAACATAGTATTGCATGCCATTGTGAAATGTTGTATTTACATTGCCCTCTCATAAGACTGCTTTAGAGAACAAGCACACATAAACAGGGACGGACTGGGAATGAATAATGGCCCTGGACTTTTTGACTCAGACCTGCCCACCAAACCCCCCCCCCCCCCCCCAGCGATACACCACCACCCACACAACCCACGCCACACTGTATGGAAACAAGAATACTGAACAATATTTATAACAATAACTTTAGTAAAATAGATGTAAAATAGAAGAAGGGGAATGTGTTGCTCTTAGGAGGAGGCTGGCTAGAAGGAGCACATAGTGGCACAATGGCCCAGGCAGCAAAGTGGCAAGACTCTCTGGAACCATCTGACCAGTAAAATAAATAATACAGCAAGACATGTGTTGGTGGAAAGACTGGTGAGTGGGCCAGTCATAGAATAAAATTAAAATAAACATATTTCCTACCTTAACTCCTTAAATTAGCCATTTCTGCAGCAGCTCACCTCTCTCAGCAATGCCATCTATAACCAGGTCACTGTCCAGGGCCATTAAAACATCTTGCTCAGTAGCTCAGTGGGTTACTGACAGGGTAAGTAGGAACTTGTGATATGCGTTGGTCAATAGGTTGTACTGACTAAGAATACGGTAGCAACACACTGGACAGTCCTTGCAAGATGAACAGCTCTTGTTCACCATCTCCACCTCGTCTTCATTTCCTTCAGGTCCTTGATCCTCCATAGTCCTTGTTGTGTATTCTTCAAATCCCGATAGTTTTAACCTAGTCCACTGTTCTGCCAGACTCATGAGCTCACTCTGTAAATTTGCCACCGTTGCTCTGCTGTCAAATTTGATCAAACATTTGCTTAGTTCTTGAAGGGCTGTCTGTGGAAGGCCACTGGCACTGGATGTTAGCTGACTAAAGGTTTTAGGGTCCAGAAGAGCCATGTCGGCATACAAAGTGCCATTACTCAGAAATCGCCGATGGATGCTATCTATAACTGATTATGGATTAATTTGATTATGGACACCAATCCTGTATGTACTCTCTGCACCAGTAAAAGTCTCATCTTATGCCATCTCTCCAGGCATGGTTTTCTTCTTTTGAGCCCTTTTTGTTGGCAGAGTGGTCTCTAACTCCAGCTCTGTTTCCTCATCCTGGTCCTACAACTTCCTGTTGGCCCACTGAACAAATGTGTCTAACTGCCTTGACATTTTCAAAATCTCTTGCATTCCTTTCAGCTGCTCCTCTGTAGACACAACCATACGATGCACAGACTTGTTTGAAGATATTTTGAGACTGGTAGGTGACCTGAAATATTCAGAGGAATATATGAGCTGTAAGTATTGTTTCATACTTCAGCAACCCCTCAATGTATCCTTGTGCCTTGACCCGTGCAGTAGTGGTGATGTTTTTCTGATCTTGTATGGTTGAAAGAGTGAGAAGGACATCAACATACAGACCCTCATCTGGATTTCCAAAAGCTCCAAAGACCTTCTATAAGACACTGTCTTTAGCCCACCAGCGTGTCTCTCCAATTGGAGCAAGACGTCTGTGTCTCAGGTCCTTGTTCTCCTTCTCCCAACTGTTCATCCTCTGGTAGGATTCATGGAAGAACACAGCTATGTTGTTAATGAGAGAAGAAAGTGACCCACTTGCCAAGACATTCTCTGTTGTGTCTGACAAAACAAGGTTTAAAATGTCTGCATAGCACCACACATGCACTTGATTGGTGGACTTTGCAGAGAGCAGGACAGAGAAGCCTTTCTACTGGCCTTGCATACTGGAGGCTCCATCAGTGGATTTGCCAATAAACTTGCTGATGTCAAGCTTCATGTTTTCCAGTACTTCACTCAGTAGCTGGACAAAGTATTGTTCAGTGGATGCCTCGCATTTCACCACAGCCACAAGCCTCTCATGGATGACGTTCGTCACATATCTATGACAGAGCATTGATCTTGTGTTGTAATGTCCTGCGTAATGTCAATCTGGACTGAAAACATCCTCAACCTGGATGAGTAATTAGAATAAATTAGTATAATATTATAACATTAAATAAAAAGTATAATGTTAATATAATAGTATAATATTACTATATTCATATAATTTAATATAATAGTATACTATATACCACTAGTATAATATTAATTCCAATTGGACAATACAGCAGTTTAAGAAATACTCAACCAACATTTATAATTCGTGTAGGTTTTGTTCATTCATTAAATCCTTGTGGTTAGTCTCTAATTTGTTAATAAGTACTAACTTGTCAATAATCATAACCATTCATCCATAACAATGAGAAAGTTTGCTGTAGCACGTCAACCTTTAATTAATGTCCCGCCCCATCCAGGCTGTGATTGGTCGGTTCACAAAAAGTGACTTTGGCAAGCTCTTGTTTCAACAAAAGGCACCCGATATAGCTCTGTTAAGTGCTGTGTTGGTCCATCTTGATCCACTCCACTATTTATCCAAATGTCACCACTTAACAGAGATGGGAAAGGGGCGGGGCCCAGGTAAAGTTAGAATGGACCAAAAGTAATTGGCTGGGAGAGAGAGGCTGACAGATGTAATACCCAACCGCGGTGGCAGTTGGCAGCCCACTCGCCTGGGCCAGTCAGACACACAGCACTTGGTTATTTTTATTCAAGTAGGGGCTGGGGTTATTTATATTTGCGTTGCATCGGCCCCAATTGTCAAGCGGCCCACCGGGAAGACTCCCGGTACTCCAGATGGCCAGTCCGTCATTGCACAAACACCACAACCGCTACTGTTTGTTTTAAAAGCAGAGGCTTTTCTGGACCCTGTTTCTCAGAGGTGCTAATATACTTACCACTAAATACTTACCACTTCTTACTAAATGGACCCTGTCCCATTTGTCACGAGTCAAGGTAAACACATTATTATTTGTAGTGGTAAGCATGAACCCTCCAATATTTGCCTCATCTGACAAAACACATTTCAGTGTATCCTCGCTTATTTTGATTTCAAACTCTCCAGTTACACGCAGATCATCTGATTCAGTTGTCATAGAGCTGACCATTTCCTCATCTGATAGACCTCTACCACAGCTTTCTGTCTCTAAGTGGTAATGTTCATTCCCAATATGAACTCTTAGCTACAATAGGATGAAGATCAGAAGCAGGTTCTTTATCCTCAAAAGTGAGGAGCAGTTCACATTACCTCATTTAAACTCTCTACAGGCAAAAGTTTTTGTACCTGAGCCTCATTTACGTTCTCTGTTTGTACCATTTTGTTTCAGCTAAGGAGTGTTGGTCTGGTTTGCCAACTAACTCTCTCAAAGAGTGCAGTGTATAAAGTCAGAACATCTGCTGTCTCAGCCACTGCCTGTCACCAAGGGTGTACCCCAAGGCTCGATCCTAGGCCCCACGCTCTTCTCAGTTTACATCAACAACATAGCTCATGTAGTAGGAAGCTCTCTTATCCATTTATATGTAAATGATAGTCTTATACTCAGCTCGCCCATCCCCGGATTTTGTGTTAAACACTCTACAACAACAAGCTTTCTCTGCCCTTAACCTTGTTCTGAACACCTCCAAAACAAAGGCCATGTGGTTTGGTATGAAAAATGCCCCTCTCCCCACAGCTGTGATTATGACCTCTGAGGGTTTAGAGCAACCCTCCTCCTCACAGCTGCCCATGTCCCTTAAAGTTGATGATGTCCCTTAAAGTTGAAGTGGTTGTTACTGACAAGAAGCACATGGCTGAGCTTTTTAATCACCCCTTCATTAAGTCAGGATTCCTATTTGACTCAGCCATGCCTCCTTGCCCGTCCAACATTTCCTCATCTCCCACCCCTTCTAATGCGACTAGTCCCGATGCTCCTCCCTCTTTTCCCCCTGCCCCACTACAAAGGTTCTCCCTGCAGGCGGTCACTGAGTCAGAGGTGATAGAGGAGCTCCTTAAACTTGAGGTTGCTGCCCCTATCATCGCCAAGCCTATCTCTCACCTTTTTAACCTGTCTTTCCTCTCTGGGGAGGTTCCCATTGCTTGGAAGGCAGCCACGGTTAGTCCTTTATTTAAAAGTGGAGATCAGCTGATCCTGACTGTTATAGGCCTATTTCTATGTTGCCCTGTTTATCAAAAGTGTTGGAAAAACTTGTCAATAATCAACTGACTGGCTTTCTTGATGTCTATAGTATTCTCTCTGGTATGCAATCTGGTTTCCGCTCAGGTTGTGTCACTGCAACCTTAAAGGTCCTCAGTGATGTCACCACTGCCCTATTTTTATTGACTTGGCCAAAGCTTTTCACATTTTAGTAATTTAGCAGACGCTCTTATCCAGAGCGACTTGCAGTTAGTTAGTGCAGACTTTGTTCATACGGTAGACCATTCCATTCTTGTGGGCCAGAGTTTGAGAGAAAAGAAAGAAGGGATACTGGTCTGCAGTTGTTGACATCGGAGGGATCGAGTGTAGGTTTTTTGAGGAGGGGTGCAACTCTCGCCCTCTTGAAGACGGAAGGGACACAGCCAGCGGTCAAGGATGAGTTGATGAGCAAGGTGAAGTAAGGGAGAAGGTCTCCAGAAATTGTCTGGAGAAGAGAGCTGCCAGCCGTCACAAGTCCAAGATTTCATCTGGAGAGAGAGGGGAGAAAGAAGTCAAAGCATAGGATAGGGCAGTGTGAGCAGGACCAGTGGTGTCAATAGGCTTAGTAAATGAGGATCGGATGTCGTCAACCTTCTTTTCAAAAGGGAGGGAGGAGGGGGAGGAGGAGGGAGGGGGAGAAGGAGGAGGATTCAGCAGGGAGGAGAAGGTGGCAAAGAGCTTCCTAGGGTTAGAGGCCGAGGCTTGAAATGTAGAGCGGTAGAAAGTGGCTTTAGCAGCAGAAACAGAGGAAGAAAAAGTAGAGAGGAGAGAGTGAAAAGATGACCGGTCCACAGGGAGTTTAGTTTTCCTCCATTTCCACTCGGCTGCCCGGAGCCCTGTTCTATCACAATGAGTCGTCTAGCCACGGAGCAGGAGGGGAGGACCGAGTCGGCCGGGAGGATAGGGGACATAGAGAGTCAAGAAAGGGAGGAGAGGAGGGTCGAGGAGGCAGAATCAGGAGACAGGAGGGAGAAGGACTTAGCAGAGGGAAGAGATGATAGGATGGAAGAGGAGAGAGTAGCAGGAGAGAGAGAGCGAAGGTTGCGACGGCGCATTACCATCTGAGTAGGGGCAGAGTGAGTAGTGTTGGAGGAGAGCATTACCATCTGAGTAGGGGCAGAGTGAGTAGTGTTGGAGGAGAGCATTACCATCTGAGTAGGGGCAGAGTGAGTAGTGTTGGAGGAGTGCGAGAGAGAAAAGGATACAAAGTAGTGGTCTGAGACTTGGAGGGGAGTTGCAGTGAGATTAGTAGAAGAACAGCATCTAGTAAAGATGAGGTCAAGCGTATTGTCTGCCTTGTGAGTAGGGGGGGACGGTGAGAGGGTGAGGTCAAAAGAGGAAAGGAGTGGAAAGAAGGAGGCAGAGAGAAATGAGTCAAAGGCAGACGTCGGGAGGTTAACGTCACCCAGAACTGTGTCAAGTTCATTGATGAACTCTCCAAGGGAACCTGGAGGGAGATAAATGTCCAGGATGTTAAGTTTGAATGGTCTAGTGACTGAGACAGCATGGAATTCAAATGAGGAGATAGACAGATGGGTCAGGGGGAAAAGAGAGAATGTCCACTTGGGAGAGATTAGAATTCCTGTGCCACCGCCACGCTGACCAGATGCTCTCGGGGTATGAGAGAACACATGATCAGACGAGGAAAGAGCAGTAGGAGTAGCAGTGTTTTCAGTGTTTTTCTGTGGTAATCCATGTTTCCGTCAGCGCCAAGAAGTCGAGGGACTGGAGGGCAGCATAGGCTGAGATGAACTCTGCCTTGTTGGCCGCAGAACGGCAGTTCCAAAGGCTGCCGGAGACCTGGAACTCCACGTGGGTCGTGTCCGCAGGGACCACCAGATTAGAGTGGTTGCAGCCACGCGGTGTGAAGCGTTTGTATGGCCTGTACAGAGAGGAGAGAACAGGGATAGACAGACACATAGTTGACAGGCTACAGAAAAGGCTACAATAATGCAAAAGAGCTCAGAATAAAATTAACTAAACATGTGGTCAAGCGAGAGAGCGGGGCCTCCCTCACTTACCTTCCTCGACTAACTCCTGCAGAACAACTCGGCAGAACTGTCTTCGTTTTGGGGACGTCTGCCACAAACAGCTGCCGCTGAACAAGGAGGCTGTGCTAATAACACTAAGCTAATTGCCTAGCACAGATGTAGCCACTCCCCCTCCTATTAAGTTGTAATCTGCAGAGAACAAAAGAAGTGGATGGACCTGCACCCACTTTGAATGGGTAGCAATCACTAACACTTCCATCTATGGCCTCCACACACAATGATCATATTTTCACATCAGAGATTAAACCTGCGCAGAAGAGGTTTGTAACATTTCAGTCATTTAGCAGACGCTCTTATCCAAAGTGACTTACAGAAGCAATTAGGGTGCTTTGCTCAAGGGCATGTCGGCATATTTTTCTCCATCTCGGCTCAGGGATTTGAACCAGCAGCCTTTCGGTTACTGGCCCAACGCTCTAACCGCTAAGCTACCTGCCACTCATTGTTGTCTCTTAAAGATGAACACTGTCTCTTAAAGATGAACACAGTCTCAAGGGGGAATGAGTTCATGTAAACAAGTCTTGGAAGGACATTAGTCACAAGACAAAGCTGTGTCACAGTGCTTCTCTAGCCAAATTCTTATTGGGTAATATCGTTGCCTGGCAGCATCCAGGCTATCTTAGGAATTCTGTAGTCATTTCAGCTTCTGAGAGTATTCCGCAAATACCCCAAACAGTGTTATGATATGCTAATAATACTATAGGCCTGTTGCAGATGACACAACTCACACCTGGCAGTTGTCATATCCTTTTGGTCGTGCTCCCCTGCTCAGTCGCTGCTGACCAAATGCCAGTTCTTACAACACCTGGATGGGTCTTTCACCTATCACTCACTCATTGGTTGACGCATGCAATGTGGCAAACGACGATTGGTTGACGAGTGCTCCGTCTGAGCAGGGGGACATCAGTGTGACAGTCACGTTTGAGTCAGTGAGTCGTCCTCTTGACATTTTGTCATGTTAAGTTGTGATTGCTCAGCAGCATCCATTGGCTGTCCAGTCTGGCCCTCTAGGCCGCTCTGGCTGTGTCCCAAATGACACCCTATTCTTTATATAGTGTCTTACCTTTCACGATGGGCCCTGGTTAAAAGTAGTGCAGTAAATGGGCCGGGCCCTACCTGCCCTATCTCTCTCGTGACAGTATTTACAGAGTGGTGAAACAGGAGAGGACGGGGAACTCTACCAGGAACAGCATACCTCTGCTGCCTACTTGAAATGTTTAGATCTTTGTTTCAGAGACTTATGTTTTGCACAAGGGGATGTCATTGTGGTTCAATTCCCTAGCGCCTTGTCTCAATGTCAGACAACTTGTAGCCATGTCAATCTTGCTTTTCCAATTGTCACTTCAGGATGTATACATTGCAGGGTTAAGGACGGGTTGGCAAGGGAGAGGCATTATGGCACACCTTTGACCGAATTAAATGGGGTACTTTCATCGTGCTAAACCTTTTGTTTGATGAAATGGAGGCATTGACTTCTGGTGTAACCATGAAATATGTCCCCCTCCCCCAGGTCAAGACGATGGCTACGGTGCTGTCGTCCTCCTTCGGGGAGATCTACCCGGGCCTGACGGTGGACTTGCAGACGGCCATCAAGACAGAGCTGGCCACCAGCATCCAGACAGAGGCCTTGCCCAACCTCCGCAAGAAGGTTGCCTACATACCTGCAGAGCTCTGACGCAACCTCCTAGGTAGGTTAGGGCACGGCTCGGGGGGCTATACTATGCGACCATGCATAACCTTGGTTGTTTTGACTTTTTAAAACTGTGAAACACTTTGGCTGTGTCCTCTTGGAGATTGATATTGGCTCATTGTTCCTGTAGATGGTGATGAAAACAACCAGTGGCCAGAACTGCTCAAGTTCCTGTTTGACTCAGTCAACTCTGACAACGTTGGCCTTTAGGATTTGTTCTGAAAACAAAGTCTTAAAGACTCCTTGTTGACCTGTTCTTCTATGAAGTGACTATAACCAGCCTAAGCTTTGCCTATGCGTCCTTTGTCTCAAACTCCCACTGTGCTCTGTTTTTCCTCTGAAGGAACATCTCAGGTATCTTTGGCAACCAGCAGCAGCACTACATGGAGGTGATCAAGAGGACGCTGGTACAGGACCCGCAGGTGAGTGCCATGCAGAGGCGACACTCCCCTCCAAAATGATGACTCCGCAGACACTTTCTCAGCATTCAAAGTCACTCCAACTCCTGTGTGTCTTGAGTAGGAACATTGTTTAAATGCCTGAAGCTCTGTCAAGGATAACGCAGGGGTTTAATTTCACAAAAAGAAGAACAAATTAAAGCATGACTTGATGATATGTGGATCATCTGCATCTTTCACGCTCAAGCTGTTGCATGTCTTGTGTAATGTAACATTGTAATACATGGGGTAAAAATAGAGGAAGGAAAACGTGCTGCAGCTTCCTTCGTCCTGTCCAACGAGGGCAACGCCGCCCTGCTCAAGCACTTCTCTGACCTGCTGCCAGGCATCCTGCAGGTGAGACAGGCCCCCACGTCTGGTCTGGGGAAATTGACTTCTCCCAGTCAAATCACTAGCAGATGTACCATAACATATCGTCGGACAAATTATCTGTTGGCAAATGAGTAATGAATCCTTCTCAGATGTATCTATAGATATGATGTGAGGCGCTATTTTATTGTGATGTTATTTTCGGTTGAAGTAGCTTTACCGGTTCCACTGGTGTAACTCTGCCTGTCTCTGGTTAGGCGGTGAATGAGTCGTGCTACCAGGGAGACGACTCTGCGCTGAAGCCTCTGGTGTAGATAGCCGACACGGTCCCCAAGTACCTGCGGCCCAACCTGGAGGCCACCCTGCAGCTCAGCCTGAAGCTGTGTGCTAACACCAACCTGACCAACCTCACGCCGTCCGAGACCGCCGCCGCCATGCTGAGGAAGCACACCGCCATCGTGGCATCCAGCGGTGAGTGATGGACAAACCGCCCCATCTTTCATCACCACATTACCCAAATCTGGTGCCTGAGGTGTACTGATTGGCTATTAAGATGAGTTTCTGGTCACACAGATGTACTTTGTAAGGGATGGCAGGAAGCAAGTACATTTTCTCTCCATGAGAGTTGAAGTGAGTGTGGAGATGCAATCCATCTATGCTCTCTCTCCAGAGGTAAATGGAGATGTCCTTACGGGAAGTGTTGTATGAGTCAACACACTTTGGTGGGCTGTAGCACATCCAAGTGCTATTTCAGTCTGACTCCTTTTGACTGCCGGCTAAAAATACAGCTGAATAGCTGTTTGAATCGTTTTTTATTTCTTCAGATTTGAGTGTTCTCAGCAACAGAAGCAAGCATTTAGTTTGGAGGTTTGAGTCTCCATCAGTCATTTAGTCCAAAGTGTAGAAAAATGTTGGCTGTTGACTAAGTGTTCTCCATTGTTCGTTGTGTTTTCAGAAATGCTCACTATCCATCTCAATCGTGTATTGGTGTTGTGTTTGTGTGTGCAGTTCCCCAGATGCTGGTAGATCTGGAAGAGGATGAGGAGTGGTCTATGGCTGACGAACTGGAGGACGATGACTTTGACAGGTACGGCCTAGCTAACATAGAAATGGAATGAATAGAACGGGTGTCCCCATTCAAGTCAATAATGGCATAATGGGTGGACTGGTGGCCATTGCGAGTCTACTCATAGAGGATCAAAGCAGGAAGTGTACCCGTCAATCTGTGCTGTGGTTTGATTAAACTCAACTGACATTACAAAAATGAGCCACATCAATTAGCATAATTTGAATGAACATTCTACATTACCATGGAAATTATAGCATCACAATACCAGGCAGCTTAAGTTTATCAGTCTTCAACTGGTACAGCCTACAAAACCTGTATTTCCTGGACTGCTGATAAAGCATACTGCACGATAATTTACCCTAGCAGAAATGGTTGTAGCTTGTACAAACGGTTCAACGGTGATTGATGGAAGGCATAATCTGGCCGTGGTAATGTAGGATGGGGTTGTTAACTTGTCGTTTTCACAGCAATGCAGTTGCAGGAGAGAGCGCTCTGGACAGAATGGCCTGTGGGCCGGGAGGGAAGATGGTGCTGCCCAGTACGTCTTATCTTCACTTCAAACACTTCTATTACATAGATAGATAGATAGATAGGTACTTTATTGATCCCCCGGGGGGGAAATTTCATCCCGGGGGGGAAATTTCATAAAACACATGAGTTCTATGCAGAACCACTAACAGTCCATGCATTCAACAACATGTTGCAGTGGAAACCTACCACGTATTATAGACAAAATGACCTCATTCAACAGAATCATGTACGCTAGACGGCAGGTATGAACCAGCTGTGTTGTAACCTTGCAACACGTCAGTAACTGTACGTTTGTGTGGCAGCTGAATGGAAGTACCGCCCCGCCAGCCTCATGGCTCTGTCTGCCATCGGGGAGGGCTGTCACCAGCAGATGGAAGCCATCATCCTCAACGAGATCGTTAGCTTCGTGCTATTGTTTAGTCGGGACCCTATAGCTTGGGAAGGAAATCCTTGACAGAATTATTCTTTCCAGGTAAATATTGTATAACGAGCCCCTCGGTTCTAGCTGACCGTGAGGGCGTCTATCCGGTAGCAACCTCTCACTACCTCCGACCCTCCCATATGCTGCCCTCCTGGGTGAGCAATCAGCCTTGATTACTCACCAGCCTCAATCAGTCCCATTTAGTTCTGGCCAGAGGACCCGTCGAGACCTGGTAAGTCCAGCAGAGGGAGCCACCGCCGCGTGATCTTGACTGTCTGTCACCAGGCATCAACGAGTCTCCCCCTGGTGGCTTTTCAGTGGTACGCCACAATATTTACAAAAACAATACATGGAAATGAGAATGACGTAGACAATTACATTGATGGAAGCTATAATCTATCTGCAATATTAAAGCTGAAAATGTGGATAAAGGGAAGGGGTCTGAATACTTTCCGAATGCACTGCATGGTGTTATTCCATGGTGGACTGAGGTCTATATGCCAGGAAACACTTTCTACTGCACGGACTCCATTGGTCCCAATGCAATATAAATAGGCCTATAAAGTACATATTGGTTTACAGAGAGAGAACCATTCTATCGTCATACCCAAGAAGACTCGAGACTGTAATCGCTGCCAAAGGTGCTTCAACAAAGTACTGAGTAAAGGGTCTGAATACTGATGTAAATGTGATGTTTTCGTTTTTTTATTTTAATACATTTGCACAAATTTCTAAACCTGTTTTTTGCTTTGACGTATATATATTCTACAGACCCTACTGAGTACTCCATACCCCACTTTTATATCGGCACAAATAATGGTTTTTCCAGTTCAGTGCTTTATTTGTACCATATAGTGTCCATGCACCCCATTTCAAGCTGTTTGACCACAGTAAAAGGCCAGCAACACTCCGTATTATTCAGAGCCCCATGTAATGACACCATACTGTATATACATTCTAGAAACCCTACTAAGTATTACCTACAATACTTTTACTGCGGCACACTGAGTCGTTTTTGCTCTTTAAGCCAATATGTATTCCACATACAGTGATTCGCATTGGGGGCTTTTATTTGACCTTGGAACATGTTTTAAAACCCAAATGTAATGCAAATATCACTTAAATATGAACAAATATGCATCATTGTTCATTTTTAGACATTTATTTTTTCATATCGTGAATAAATACAGGTTATTGACACTTTTATAATATTACGTGGGGGAGTTTTATTTTGAAATGTCATGAGCCGGAAGTAGTTTTTAGTGTTGCTGATTAGACGGTGATAGCCGTTCAGCAGTCGGAAAAATGGCGGCGCACAGGTGCAATGTTTTTATGCTGACGTTCCTTGTTTGTGGATTAACATATGTGTTTGTTACAGCAGACATACAAGACACAGATCATCTGGAAGATGCTGGAAGCGGCGCCGTTGATAGTTCACCGAAGACGAATATAGGCGCGTCACCGCAATCAACTAAAACCGAGGACCAAACCCAGGCGGCGGAAGTGGAGAGGCAATGGGAGGATACCGAAACTCATCCAGGAGATGCTCCAAGCGTCAACAAGGCTGACCATGTCACCCTGCACAACTCTGACAGTCCGCCTGCTAAACACCAAACCCAAGAGGCCGCGGAAGACGAGAGGCAATGGGAGGCTACCGAGGTCAAAGAAGCTGACCAAAGCCCTGACACCATGCAAACCCCAGGCGGCCCTCCCCCAACGCCCGCTAAAGACCAGTTTCAGGAAGAGTTGGTGATCAGACCATTGCATTCTGGGGATATCTACGCCAGCTTCCAGTTCCGCACTCTGTGGGATACAGACTTCTTGCAGGGAAGTAAAGGTATAGTGTTTGATTCAATATGCTGTTTGGGTCAATCACATAATCTGCTATCTATCTAGTAGTCACACAGGGACACCACCAGGAGGTTGGTGACATCTTAATTAGGGAGGACAGGCTGGTGGTAAGGGCAGGAGCGGAGTCAGTGGAATGATATCAAAACACATGGTTTCCATGGTTTCATTGTGTTTGATGCCATTCCATACGCTCCATTCCAGCCATTATTATGAGCCATCCTCCCCTCAGCAGCCTCCACTGATTCTTCATGGGCCTGTAGACCCACAGAGCAGGCCTTTGTTCCAGCCCAGCACTAAACATTTTATTCAACAAATCAAGGGCTTGATGAGTTGAGTAGTTGAACCAGGTGTGTTATGTTGACTAGCTGTGCATTCATTGTCATCAGTACGTGGGACCTAGCCCTAACTTGTATGAGTTATGTCCAGTGCACACTTTTGGGAGACTATAGGCCTAGATCTGGTATGTACACACAACTAAACCCAAGGATGGATTTTACAAACTGAATTAAGTCACCATATTAGTGTTCTATGAAACTCACTGTTCCCCCTCAAATGTTCATTTTCAGTCAATCACTACCGACTCTTCCCAAAGTCGCTGGGCCAGGTGATTTCAAAGTTCTCTGTGCGTGAGCTCCACATCTCCTTCACTCAGGGCTACTGGAGGACCATGCAATGGGGCCAGCCCTTCCTACCATCGCCCCCTGGTGCTGAACTGTGGGTATGGTTCCAGGACACTGTCACTGAGTGAGTATATAATATACTGTATATTTATCAACGCAAGTTCACTTTCCTTATTGTCGAAGATAATGGAGTAGCTTTAGATCTGTCGAATCATGGTTAGTCGGTTTTGGTCTCAACAAAATCTTTATATGAATATGTGTGGCTCTAGGGTTGTTCCATATGATTTTATTCACTTTTTGGCTGCACCCCCATTTGAACAAAATTGCCATGCATGTTTGCCCATGGTAGAAGTTGTCAAAGTGACTTCAAATGGATATCAAACTGAACTGTTGATATTTTTCAGTGACGAAGACACTGTGGGTGTATCATGGTGGGTTATGCAAAATGGGTCAACTTTGAGCACTATCTCTGACTCCTTCTACCGTGGGCAAACATGTATGGAAGGTTTCGTTCAAATCAAAAGCGGTGCAATCAGAAAGTGATTGAAAGTCTCACCCATTTTGTAAATTATGACCGCAGGTACCGCCATCATTTGGTCCGTTGAGTCTTTGACCATATCACATTTGACAGACGTGTTTCTTGTGACTGGTGGCAGATTGGTGCCATTTTCTCCCAAACTATATCAGCATTAAAGTGAATGATCCAGTGCCTTCAGAGTGTTCACACTTTTCCACCTTTTGTTGTTACAATGTGGGATTAAATTTGATTGAATTGTCTTTTTTTTGTCAATTATATTTTTTTAAATGGAAAATAAAACACTATCTTGAGTTATATAAGTGTTATATTACCTTTGGCAACAATTACAGCTGTGATTCTTTCTGGGCAAGTCTAAAAGCTTTGCACACTTGGATTGTACAATATTTGCCCGTTTTATAAAGAATAAAATGTGTCAAGCTCTGAAGTTGGTTGTTGATCATAACTAGACAGCCATTTTCAAGTCTTGCAATATTTTAAATTAGATTTAAGTCAAAACTAGATCAGAAACATTGGTAAGCAACTCCAGGGTATATTTGGCTGAAAGGTGAATTAATCTCCCAGTATCTGTTGAAAAGCAGACTGAAGCAGGTTCTCCTCTAGGATTGTGCCTGTGCTCTATATATTTTATATACTAGAAAACCTGTCGTGTTGTTGGATTTGCCACAAACATAACACTTTGTATCCAGAACAAAGTTAATTTCTTTGCCACATTTTTTGCAGTTTTACTTTAGTGCCTTGTTGTAAAACAGGATGCATGTTTTGGAATATTTTTATTCTGTACAGGCTTCCTTCTTTTCACACGATCATTTGTTAGTATTGTGGAGTATGCCTAACTACGATGTTGTCCCTGAGCGGTTTCCTTCCTTTCCGGCAACTGATTTAGGAAAAGCGCCTGTATCTTTTGTGGCAGACCAGGGGGTTTGATCAAGACGTTTACACAGATCAAGTGTGATACCTCAGTTTCAAGGGTGTTTATTTCAAACGTTAAAGAAAAGAAACAGGTCTCCTCCGTGAGACCTTTTTCCAGATTACCGACTTCTGGACTCCGGAGAATGTGGTGTCCTCTGGGGTAGAACACCGAGCCCCTCGGTTCTAGTAGACCGTGAGGACGTCTACCTCCAACCTCCTGTGTGCTGCCCTCCAGGAAGCTTAAAGAGCCCCGTATGGCTGGTGAGCAATCAGCCCCTTGATTACTCACCAGCTCCAATTAGTCCTGGTTGGAGGACCCGTCGAGACCTGGCACGTCCAGCAGAGGGATTCACCGCTGCGTAATGTAGACTCCCAACTGTCACCAGGCCTCGACGTGTCTCCCCCTGGTGGCTGGTCTGCGGTACGGCCTCGACGAGTCCTCCCAATCGTGTACCTGGGATAGGATAGCCCTTTGTCCCATGTTTCAGGCATCCGTCTGCACCAGCATCGGTACCTGGAAATCGGGTGTCACGAGAATCGGATGGGAGCACAGGGCTTCCTTTAGGTGCCTCATCTATCGTTTGGCGCCGCCCTGAGTGGTCGCCTGTTAAGCAGCTCCCGTTGTCCGTGCATTAATTGTTGTTTTAGTTCGTTTTCTTTCGTCTTTTTTTATGAAATTTCCCCCCCGGGGATCAATAAAGTACCTATCTATCTATCTATCTGAACGCATCTTCGGCCTTGGTATAAGCTGTCCTGTGTCGAGAATACTGTCTTCTACCGGGAGGAGGCTGCAAAGGGTACCTGCCAATGCTGATGTACCGGGCTTTTACCAACTGGTCGATGAGCTCATCCACCCTTGGCATGGGGTAGGCGTCAAACAAACTGAGGTCGTTCACCCCCTGGAGGTCAATGCAGAAACATAGACTACTGTCCTTTTTGGGCATCAACACGATGGGGCTGCACCTTGCACTGTGTGACTCCTCTGCAACTCCCATCCTCAGCATAGCCTCCACCTCCTGCTTCACGGCCTTCCTTTCGGGCCTCTACGATCAGGTATCGCCTATTTCGTACCGTTTATCCGGGCCCGGTGCGGACGCAGTGTGCGGACGAGGGTCGTTCGGCAGTGTTACGATCGATGAGGTCCTTATTGCTCGAGACCACCACTGGTCCTGTCGACGTCCCAGCTTCTCTGTCACCTCGTACAGCCTGTGCCTTGTTGCCAGGAACTTACTTTCTGCCGTGGGGATTAAAACTATCACCTTGTTACCTACCTGGAACTCTCGGGACTGGGTCCCCCAATTGTAGACCTTGGCTTGGGCGCGCTGGGCCTCCCTTACCACT
This sequence comes from Thymallus thymallus, assembly GCA_023634145.1. Taxonomy (NCBI): domain Eukaryota; kingdom Metazoa; phylum Chordata; class Actinopteri; order Salmoniformes; family Salmonidae; genus Thymallus; species Thymallus thymallus. The sequence goes on along the minus strand of CM042399.1, from coordinate 5,406,348 downwards.
GGCCATATGGCTGTCATCCACTCCCTCATCGTCTCTATGTGTTCCATCACGCTGAGTAAGGCTGGGCTTCCCACACCTCCTTGGCAAGATCCTGTAGGCCGTGTGGTCCCCTCCCGGAGCGAGAACATTAAGTGGGGTAGTAGCTAGTCCCAGTTCTTCCCGTCCCGCTCGATGACCTTCCGCAGCATTTGCTTGAGCCACTTATTGAACCGTTCGACGAGCCCATCCATCTGCAAGTGAAAGACAGAGGTCCGGATATGCTTTATCTGTAGGAGAGCACACATTTCTTTAATCAAGACATGAACGCGGTACCTTGGTCGGTCAGGATCTCGTTTGGGATGCCCACCTGGCTGAACAGCTCCCGGGCGATTCCCTTGGAGACTGCCACCTGTAGGGGAATGGCCTCGGGATATCGGGTGATATAATCTACTATTACCAGGATGTACCAGTGTCCTCGGGACGTTTTTACCAGGGGACCCACTATGTCCATAGCAATGCGTTCAAACGGCACGCTGATGATCGGTAGGGGAACCAGCAGGTAGTCTTTCACAAGTGTGATACCTCAGTTTCAAGGGTGTTTTATTTAAAACAATAAAGAAAATTAAAGAAACAGGTCTCCACCAGGAGACCTCTTCCGGCATACCGTCTCCGTCTTCTCGGCTCCAGGGATGCCGTCTCCTCTGGGGTAGAACACCAAGCCCCTCGGTTCTAGCAGACCGTGAGGGCGTCTATCCGGTAGCAACCTCTCACTACCTCCGACCCTCCCATATGCTGCTCTCCTGGCAGCTATATGGGCCGTGTATGGCTGGTGAGCAATCAGCCCCTTGATTACACACCAGCCTCAATCGGCCTCAATTAGTCCTGGCCGGAGGACTCGAGACCTGGCACGTCCAGCAGAGGGAGCCACCGCCGCGTGATGTATACTCCATCTGTCACCAGGCCTCTGAGTCTCCCCCTGGTGGTTAGTCTGTGGTACGCCAGTGACTATGTATTGTTACACCATCCAAAGTGTAAAATGAATAACTGCACCATGCAATGTCTGCTTTGTCTTTTTACCCATCTACCAATAAGTGCCGCCCTTTGCAAACCATAAGAAACTCTCCCTGGTCTTAATGGTTGAATCTGTGCTTCACATTTACTGTTTAACTTGGGGACCTTACAGATAATTGTATGTGTGGGTTACACAGATGGGGTAGTGATTTAAAAATCATGTTAAACATTATTGCGCACAGAGGGAGTGCTAAGCACATTTATACTCCTGAACTTTAGGCTTGCCGTAACAAAAGGATTGAGAACTTACTGCCTCGACATTTCAGCTTTTCATTTTAATTAATTTGTAAAAATGTCAACAAAAAAAACATTTCACATTATGGGGTATTGTATGTAGATCGGTGACACAATCGCAATTTAATCATTTTAAATTCAGGCTGTAACATAACAAAATGTGGAACAAGTCAAGAGGTGTTCATTCTTCCTGAAGGCACTGTAACTGTATCCATCGTTTGGTCCTTTGTCTTGTAGTGTGGACGGTGCCTGGAAGGAGCTGACCAACGTTCTCTCAGGGATCTTCTGCGCCTCTCTGAACTTCATTGACTCCACCAACACGGTGCAGCCCAGTGCCTCCTTCAAACCTCTAGGCTTGGGCAATGGTAAGGCTCCTCACACTCCGCAGCCTCTGAACTGAGAGCAGGGTCGTGTTCATAAAGCACCAGAGTGAAACAGAGAGGTACCATCTGTAATTGTCCAATAAGAAACACTTTTCTACTGTGTGACATACAACAATTTTGTTGTTATGTCAAACTGAAAAGACAATGACATGAGTCTTTACAGCAGTGGTGGGCAATCCTATGGCTGGTATACCTAACTAAACATATTCTTCAATTAAGTCTTTGAGTAGTAGGATCATGTGTGCATCTTGGCAAGAATATAAGCCTGCAATCTTACCAGCCCTGGTGGATTAACATTCCCACTCCTGAACAGAGAACAGTGCTTTAGAACAGTGTTGCTCTCCACTTTCTGGAGGACAGAGTTTTGAAATCAGTGGAATTAGAGTATGATAGCTAAAGAGATGGAGAAAACACCTGTCTCCGGATTACATTATCAAACTAAGGGCAACCATGGCGTCCGTGAGGGAGACTCCATGATCTATACGGGTAAGATAGTCTAGCTAGATACATTTTCAGATGTTACACGTTTCTAATTTTAACAAAGTAGTTTCATTTGAAGTTAAAGTATACTGTTATCTAGCTAACATTAGCTGGCTGGCTCGCTAGCTAACGTTACGTGTATGTTCTTATTATTCGTATCTCAGCCATTTGCTTTGCTGGTTATAGCCTAATGTTAGCTAGCTAACATTAAACCTAGTTGGTTAGCTACCTGCAGATTCATGCAGGGTAGTAACGTCATGAGTTGGGATTATGGTTAATTGTTTACCTAGCTAGCTAGCTAGCTATGTGTCTTAACAAAAGACTCCACTGTGCATGTAACCATGTCGGGTGCGTTCGTAAATTCAATCTGAGTATCCCTTAGCGCAGAATAACTGATGAATTTACGAATACTCAACACCTGTTGAATATGGCGGGTGTCTGCAAAAAAGCAGCACAGTTAGTCACCAACGCTTTGGATAACATGAAAACAGCCTAACCAGCTCTGCTAGGGTGAGTAAAATGGTCAGAGTGAGCTGTTCTCTCATTTTTGTCTGGAAGTAGCTAGCCAATATTAGCCAGCTTGGGTGCTTGACTGCCGTTGTGAGGTCAGAACACGCGGATCAACCCTACTCATCGGCCAGAGCGTCCAGTGTGCGTTCTGAACGCTCCGAGAGCGAAACAAGATGGGTGTGGTTAAAGCTTAAGAGGGTGTGAACGATGCTGAATGGGTGTAGACGACGAGCTCTCCAGTAGGTACCAAAACATTCCAGGGCCATTTTCTCAAAAGTGAGGTTACAAGTTTATCAACTTTCAAAGCAGAATTGTTCCTCAAATGCAGTGTATGATATACAATTTTGTAGCTCTGTGTCTCTGCTTTTATCCAATGTAAAAACAACTGGATCAAGGCAGTCAGTCACATGTACTCAAAAGGAATCACAAAGAAATTAGATGTGAAACACTACGGTAGTGATGTGATTCTCCATAATGTTTTATGTCCTGTTGATGTTGTCGTCTCATGTACCTTGTATGTCTAATCAGTAACAGACCAGCGCTTCCTCCGCTATGCTGTGTTGCCGCGGGAGATCGTCTGTACTGAGAACCTGACGCCGTGGAAGAAACTCCTTCCCTGCGGCTCCAAGGTACCTGTCCGTCTTATGTTTGATGCTCTTATGAAGGATCTATCAAAAGCTTTAGACTTTAGTACAATAAACCAGAAATCTGCCACAAGGGCCTTCTTCTTGGTTATTATTTTATTGTAGTTGATTGTAGTGTATGGTGGTTAACCGTCCGTCATGTTGCCCCTCTCCTTCCACTAGGCTGGTCTGGCAGTCCTGATGAAGTCTGAAAAACTCTTCCACAGCAGCTTCCACTCCCAGGCTCTACACTTCAGACCTGTGTGCAAGGTAATACAGTATGTAGTGTACTTCTGTCTATTAAATGTATTACTAAACTATTATGGCTACATAGGTGTGAGGAGTACTACCACGGGCTGTTCTAATGGGGGTCAGCCATATCAAAGCTATTTTGAGGTTTTTGGCTTTTTAGAGTAATGATGTTTAGCTCAAGCAATTTTGCCACTTGAATTGTGCTTATTTGAAAATGACACAGACAACATTATTGCTTTCTGCTTATATACTTAACAGAAATCTAAACATGCAACAATTTCAAGGATTTTACTGAGTTACAGTTCATATTGAAATCAGTCAATTGAAATAAATACAATAGGCTCTATTCTATTGAATCCACATGACTGGGAATTACAGATGTGCATCTGTTGGTCACGGTTACCTTAAAACGAAAAAGGTAGGGGTGTGGATCAGAAAACCAGTCAGTATCTGGTGTGACCAGCATTTGGTGCAGCGCGACATCTGGTGCAGCGCTGTCGTAAACGTTGATGCAGAGCATTCCAAACATGCTCAATGGGTGACAAGTCGGGTGGGTATGGAAGAACTGGGCCATTTTCAGCTTCCAGGAATTGTGTACAGATTTTTAAAAATGTTGTATTTAACTAGGCAAATTAGTTAAGAACAAATTCTTATTTACACTGGCGGCCTACCCTGGCCTCCCCTAACATGGATGACGCTGGGCCAATTGTACGCCGCCCTATGGGACTCCCGATCACGGCCGGTTCTGATACAGCCAGGGTCTGTAGTGACGCTTCTAGCACTGAGTTGTAGTGCCTAAGACCGCTGCATCACTCGGATGCCCAGATCCCTGCGACATGGGGCATTATCATGCTGAAACATAAGGTGATGGCGGCGGATGAATGGCACGACAATGGGCCTCAGGATCTCGTCACGGTGTCTCTGCATTCAAATTGCCATTGATAAAATGCAATTGTGTTTTTTGTCCATAGCTTATGCCTGCTCATACCATAACCCCACCGCCACCATGGGACACTCTGTTCACAATGTTGACATCAGCAAAACGCTCGATCCCACACGACACCATACACATGGTCTACGGTTGTGAGGCTGGTTGGACGTACCGCCAAATTCTATAAAACGTAGGCGGCTTATGGTAAAGAAATAAACGTTAAATTATCTGGCAACAGCTTTGGTGGACATTCCTGCAGTCAGCACAAGGTGCACCTGTGTAATGATCATGTTGTTTAATCAGCTTCTTGATATGCCACACCTGTCAGGTGGATGGATTATCTTGGCAAAGGAGAAATGCTCACAATCAGGGATGTAAACAAATGTGTGTGTGTGTATATACAGTCAGAAGTTTACATACACTTAGGTTGAAGTCATTAAAACTCATTTTTCAATCACCCCACAGATTTCATGTTAACAAACTATAGTTTTGGCAAGTCGGTTAGGACATCGTCTTTGTTCATGACACAAGTAATTCTTCCAACATTTCTTTACAGACAGATTATTACACAGTTGAAGTCAAAAGTTTACATACACCTTAGCCAAATAAATTAACTAATTTTTTCACAATTCCTGATATTTAATCCTAGTAAACATTCCCTGTCTTAGGTCAGTTAGGATCACCACTTTATTTTAAGAATGTGAAATGTCAGAATAATAGTAGAGACAATGATTTATTTCAGCTTTTATTTCTTTCATCACATTCCCAGTGGGTCAGAAATTTACATACACTCAATTAGTATTTGGTAGCATTGCCTTTAAATTGTTTAACTTGGATCAAACGTTTCGGGTAGCCTTCCACAAGCTTCCCACAATAAGTTGGGTGAATTTAGGCCCATTCCTCCTGACAGAACTGGTGTAACTGAGTCAGGTTTGTAGGCCTCCTTACTCGCACACGCTTTTTCAGTTCTGCCCACAAATTCTCTATAGGATTGAGGTCAGGGCTTTGTGATGGCCACTCCAATACCTTGACTTTGTTCTCCTAAGCCATTTTGCCACAACTTTGGAAGTATCCTTGGGGTCATTGTTCATTTGGAAGACCCATTTGCGACCAAGTTTTAACTTCCTGACGGATGTCTTGAGATGTTGCTTCAATATATCCACATAATTTTCCTTCCTCATGATGCCATCTATTTTGTGAAGTGCAGCAGTCCCTCCTGCAGCAAAGCACCACCACAACATGATGCTGCCACCCCCGTGCTTCACGGTTGGGATGGTGTTCTTCGGCTTGCAAGCCTCCCCCTTTTTCCTCCAAACATAACGATGGTCATTATGGCCAAACAGTTCTATTTTTGCTTCATCAGACCAGAGGACATTTCTCCAAAAAGTACGATCTTTGTCCCCATGTGCAGTTGCAAACCGTAGTCTGGCTTTTTTATGGTGGTTTTGGAGCAGTGGCTTCTTCCTTGCTGAGCGGCCTTTCAGGTTATGTCGATATAGAACTCGTTTTACTGTGGATATAGATACTCTTGTACCTGTTTCCTCCAGCATCTTCACAAGGTCCTTTGCTGTTGTGCTGGGATTGATTTGCACTTTTCGCACAAAGTATGTTCATCTCCATCAGACAGAATGAGTCTCCTTGCTGAGCGGTATGACAGCTGTGTGGTCCCATGGTGTTTATACTTGCGTACTATTGTTTGTACAGATGAACGTGGTACATTCAGGCGTTTGGAATTTGCTCCCAAGGATGAACCAGACTTGTGGAGTTCTACAATTCTTTTTCTGAGGTCTTGGCTGATTTTATTACACCACCAATTTACTCAAATGATGTAAATTGCCTATCAGAAGCTTTAAAGCCATGACATTATTTTCTGGAATTTTCCAAGCTGTTTAAAGGCACAGTCAACTTAGTGCATGTAAACTTCTGACCCACTGAAACTGTCATATAGTATATATCAACTGTAAATATACACACACGTTCAGAAATATATTAATTTGTTTTTTTCCCCTCATCAATCTACCCACAATACCCCATAATGACATCAATCTACACACAATACCCCATAATGACAAAGCAAATACAGGTTTTTATACATTTTACCTTATTTACATAAGTAATGACACTCGAAATTGACCTCAGGTGCATCCTGTTTCCATTGATCATCCTTGAGATGTTTCTACAACTTAATTGGAGTCCACCTTTGGTAAATTCAATTGATTGGACATGATTTGGAAAGGCACACACCTGTCTATATAAGTTCCCGCAGTTGACAGTGCATGTCAGAGCGAAAACCAACCAACCATTGTCCGAGACAGGATTGTGTCGAGGCACAGATCTGGGGAAGGGTACCAAAAAATGTCTGCAGCATTGAAGGTCCCCAAGAACACAGTGGCCTCCATCATTCTTAAATGGAGACAGTTTGGAACCAATAAGACTCTTCCTAGAGCTGGCCGCCTGGCCAAATCGAGCAATCTGGGGAGAAGGGCCTTCGTCACGGAGGTGACCAAGAACCCGATGGTCACTCCAACAGAGCTCCTCTGTGGAGATGAGGGGGAAACTTCCAGAAGGATAGTCATCTCTTCAGCCCTCCACCATTCAGGCCTATATGGTAGAGTAGCCAGACGAAAGCAACTCCTCAGTAAAAAGCACGACAGCCCACTTGTAGTTTGCCAAAAGGCACGTAAAGGACTCCCAGACCATGAGAAACAAGATTCTCTGATCTGATGAAACCAGGAATGAACTCTTTGGCCTGAATGCCAAGCGTCACATCTGGAGGAAATCCGGTACCATCCCTTCGGTGAAGCGTGGTGGTGGCAGCATCATGCTGTGGGGAGTTTGTTCAGCGACTGGGAGACTAGTCAGGATCGAGGGAAATATGAACGGAGCAAATGACAGAGAGATCCTTGATGAAAACCTGCTTAGAGCGCACTAACCTCAGACTAGAGCGAGGGTTCACCTTCTAACAGGACAACGACACTAAGCACACAGCCTAGACAACGCAGGAGTGGTCTATGAATGTTCACATTTTGAAAAACCTGTTTTTGCTTTGTCATTGTGTGTAGAATGATGAGGGACATTCTTTTTAAAATCCGTTTTAGAATAAGGCTGTAATGTAACAAAATGTGGAAAAAGTCAAGCGGTCTGAATACTTTCCAGATGAACTGTATAATATAACATTCTAGTGGTTGCAAGAATTTTGTATGATTTTGAGTTGAATAACTAGACGTTTTTAATCCGGCGTCATTTTATGTATCAGTTCATAAATCATGTGCCATTTGAATCAGTACATCGAAAATGTCCTACTATTTTGAAATCTATATGGCACAGCTGTCAATTCCTTTTAAATTAAACTGCTATACTTTTTAATTCATCACATTTCATACATAAGTTCCTTACTTTCCTTCCACTTGCCTCCACCAGTCCTATTTATGACGTCATTTACAAAGATTATACAGTTTTTTTAGTACATTTCAGTTTAACCATAATATGTTGTCATATTTTTTGGGGGTATTTTCTGGGTGATAAAAAAAATTGCAATCAACTTTCTATGGCTTGTTTTAAACATAGTGAGTATCTTGGACAAATAACCCAAAGGGAGAGGTTGTAATCTGAATACAGGGAAAAGACCATTCTTGAACATGTGGTGAGACATTCTTACTAATCTGTTAAAGAACCAGTTCTGATTTGAGATGAACTTTTGTCTTACTGAAGCCTTTAGTGAGAGGTCTAATGCATATTAATGGTCCGGTTGTAATTCTGTCTAGCTTCCCGTTCCAAATAAAATGGAATATGTTTTTGGTCATATATTTAAAAAAAACAAGTCGCTTGGTGTAGGCAAGGCTATCAGCAAATAGGCCAACTGGGACTTAACTAAAGAGTTAAATCAGGGTGAATTTGTCTTCACAACTAGACAGATCTTGCTACCATGGTAAGGAAAATATTTTTGCTAACTTTCTATTCAAATGTATTGTAGTGAGAATTTCTTTCTTTCGGGGTATGAAATAAGCTTTTGTGTGTATGGAACATATCTGGGATCTTTTATTTCAGCTCATGAAACATGGGATCAACACTTGACATGTTGTGTTTTATATTGTTCAGTGTAGCTGGTCGTAGTCATTTTTGAATGTAAGAGTGTAGGAGTAGAGAATCTTGATATGACACTACGGTTGTTTCAGGACTGGAAGTGCAAATCCACTGTGTGGGAGCTGAGACAGACACTGAACGTGGTGTTCGACCTGCACACCTCTGGCCAGGGCAAACGAGGTGAGGCCTCTCCGCATTCACCATTATACCCCTTTCGCACACCTAAGCTGAGCTGATCTGTTCTGTACTGGTCTGTTTCTGCATCCACCATATAGTTGTTTTAAACGCAAAGGAAAGTAACAGCCAGCACAGTACGGTTCAGGTCGGCATGACAGTGTGAAAAGGGTATAAGTCATTTCACCTCACTATCGCTACAATACACCAGTATTACCAATATCTACTGTACCATGCACTGATTAATGTAGGTGCTATGCTTGAACGGTATACCATATATACCATATTACTGTATACTGTATTTTTTTCAATACTCTCAACTATGTTTTTCAATGAATTTGAATATTTGTAGTTACTTTTAAAGTAAATACCTGCAGTCATCTTGTTTAGTACATTAGGAGATAAATAAGATTGTGTTCTTTATTTTACATTGATGAAGCGGTAGCTCGTGAGTCCAGCTGTGTATTTGGTTTAACTTGCTAGTTTGCTAGTTTGGGAATCATATAGGGTTAGCTTTCTAAAGAGAAGTCAAAGCCCTTTGGATGAGTTATCTGTACGTCTGCCACTGCTGCTATCTTGATTTCCTTGCGTTTATTTTTTCTCCTTCCCGTTCTTGGCCCGTGTGCTCCTTTCCCCTCTTCTCTGAGCAGAGCAGGCAGACCCTTGGCCCTAGCGACTCCACACAGACTGTTTGTACACATGCTGCTCCAGAGCCAGTGCTGTTCTTCCTTCAGACAACGTTGTTCTTTTGCACAATGTCCCTCGTTCACATTTGCTTGTAAATGTCCAAACTCTCCAAACATTACATTCGGTAGCTCCTACCTACGCTCGTAGAAACGTTAGAATCTAGATTACCTGTCTTCGCAATTAGGTTATTTTGTTATCATTCTGGTAATGGACGCCCCCTGTGGGTTTAGACGGTAATATCGTAAATCATGGGATGAGAGAAGGATGGTATCACGATATAAACATTTGCCTGCTAGCTGGATGTTCCAAAGCAACCCTCTTAGGCGTATTTGCCTGCTAGCTGGATGTTCCAAAGCAACCCTCTTAGGCGTATTTGCCTGCTAGCTGGATGTTACAATGCAAAAAGGGCATGTTTTTCAAATAAAATAAAACTTGATTTAAACACACGTTACAGTAAAACAATCAAATGAAAAAAATAATTTTAAAAAATCATATAAAGGTTGTTTGTCTAATGCGGTGTACAGATATTGACTGTGCTCCTTGAAAAATACTTTGACTACAAAAGGGGCCAAGATTAACGTGATGCTATGTGTATGATGATAAGTCGGTGATGTTGGTTATTGGGTGTTTCGACAGAGTGGTCCCTGTTCAAGATGTTCTCTCGCACCCTGACTGAAGCCTGCCCGCTGGCCTCTTCCAGTAAAGTGTACGTGGACGTCACAGACAACCCTCAGGTCAGCAACTTAACATTGCTAACTTTACACAACTCCACATTCTATTCAGTTAGCAGACAATCTTACTCTTGAGTGCATACACATTATTGTTCATTCGTGGATTTGTGAATTAATGAATGCTTGCACGCATTTGTGTGATTTTTGTTAATTGTAAAATATCAGACAACACTATGGAGAAGTGTCATTCTATGGTAATTATGCAGGCAGGTGTTGTTATTGTGTTTCCCCTACAGGAGGAGCTGTTTGAGCTCAGCCAGGCTGTGGTGCTTGGGGACCGGAGGACCTACTCGGTCTACGACCTCACGAACCAGGCCACGTTCGGACAGACGCGCTCCCTCAACATGCAGCTGCGCTGGAGAGCAGCCGAGAGTGGTGAGTGACGTGTAAAGACCACAACACGTGGGCTGCATTTAATTCCAGAACATATGTTTGTTCCCTCGACCGTCTGTTCACTTCCCTTCATAGATTGGTTGTTGTTATAAAGAACAATCTCTATTTGTCTTGCATAACTACAAAAACTGCTCAACCCCATTATTATGCCGTTACAAAAGTACTAAGAAATGGCATGTTAATACAATGTTACTAGTATCGTTTGCGGGTACTGCTAGGGCTGTTGCGGTGACCGTATTACCGCCACACTGGTGGTCACGAGTCATAAAGGCAGTCAAATTCCACGTGACCGTTTAGGCACGGTAATTAGGCTTCTCCGAGCTCTTGATGCTGCTGATGAACATTAGTAGTCTACCAAACTTGATAACTGCCTGGTACTCAGCACTCTATTGTCCCTCTAATCACTCTGACATCAATGCAAATGTGTTCAAGAATAGCCTATCCGACAAAGTGAAAAACCTGTCTGTGTCCTTGAGCATGGCACTTAACCCTAATTTGCTCCAGGAGCTGACCCTGTAGGTAGGCCGTCATTGTAAATAAGAATTTGTTCTTAACTAACTTGCGTAGTTAAATAAAGGATAAAAAAATATATAATAATTCTTCTTCTTCATGAGAGCCCATGAGCTCATGTTGCACAACATTTCTATAGGCTATGCTATTGTGTAAGAAAACAGAGTGATGGCCTCTACTAAAAAGAGGAGGATCAGCTTTCTATAGACTAGGACTACTATTTATTTATCAACTTTCCTAATATTAAGCACATTGCTTCTCTTTACAACAGGAATACAGTCATGTGAAGAAGTACACCCCCTGGAAAGTTCTTTTTTCCCTTCATATTTGGACAGATGGATATGTAATCTTCACTTCAACACTATTGACAGATAAAGGTTACCCAATTTAACAAATCACACAAAAAAAAAAATGTTATGCATTTAAAATATACAAAAAAGCCTTTTCCTTATTGGGAAAAAGTTAGTACACCCCTACCTTTACCATCACATAAAATGGATACAATTAGAATTAGGTACCAAAACAAGTGCAAATGATTAGAAAACATCATTCCACTGTCCGACGAAAGAATATCAAGACACAACTGCCTTTACCCAGGTGTTGTCTGGCAAAAGTCAGTTGTCTTGATATTCTTTTTTGAGAGCAGAGGCTTCTTCCTTCCTGTCCTCCCATGTAGGCCAAGTTTGCAGTCTCTTTCTGACAGTTTGCCAGTGGTCTGAAATTTTCGACAGTGGAATGATGTACTTTGAATTGCTTGGAAATTGATTTGTAACCCCTCCCAGACTCATGGGCATCAATAATCTTTCTTCTGAGGGCCTCGGGTAGGTCTTTTGATCTTTGAATGATGTGTTACCACACACCCATATGGTTAAGACCAAACCAGACCAATGTTCTTATCTTTATGGAAGGCCCTCCTAAGTTTCTCCACTCATGTTTTCTAATCATTTGCACTTGTTTTGGTACCTAATTCTAATTGTAGCCATTTTATGTGATGGTAAAGGTAGGGGTGTACTAACTTTTTCACCATATGGAAAAGGCATTTTTCAACAAAAACAATATGTGTGTGTGTGATTTGTTAAATTGGGTAACCTTTATCTGTCAATATTGTTGAAGTGAAGATTACATATCCATCTGTCCAAATATGTAAAAAAAATAAAAAGTACTTTCCAGGGGGTGTACTTACTTTTTAACATGACTGTAGCCTCTGTTAATGACAATTCTTGTCTGCTAAATGAACTAGTGTATCCCACAGCCATATGGCATAACCAGATCAGGGCCTAACATAAGGACAACTCGGAGTATGCTATTCTGTTCTTCTGAAGGTCTGCATCAGTGGCTTGTAGGCTATGTGTGGAAGCCAGGAGATACTAAATGTGTTTGTTAATTAACGTTCAGTTACCGTGTGGTTGACAGTTATTAGCTTGACAATCACAGGCTGACGAAATGTTATGACTCCCTAGTTACCGAAAAAGGGAGATTTTTTTTTTAATTAATTAATTTCCGTGTAGGGCGTATAAAATGTTACATAGAATTAATAGAATATAAATCTAATTTCTATGATTTACCATATGAATGCTCCCTCCTTCCCCAGGAGACATGCTGCTTCCCCTGCTGCATGCAGAGCGCTACGTGGCCGGCTACGGGCTGCAGACGGGAGAGATCCACACCCTGATGTACAACAACCACCCGTACCGGGCCTTCCCCGTACTGCTGCTAGAAACTGTGCCCTGGTACCTGCGCCTCTACATCCACACGCTCACCGTAACCAGCAAGGGCCGTGACAACAAACCTAGTGAGTGCTGCTGCACTGTTCCACGTAGGGATGATATGAATGTCAGCTACCTATTGATAGCAGGTGAGGGAAAGGCCATTTCTTCCCACATGGGGGAGCACATGCTTCAGTATCATAAACAGTCATGCAGCCACTGAATGGGTCTGACCTAAAATGTCATATTTTGAAGAGAACTTGAAAGAGGCTTCATCCAGTGCTTTCAGAAAGTATTCAGACCCCTTGACTTATTCCACATTTTGTTACGTTACTGCCTTATTCTGAAATGGAGTACTTTTTTTTATTTTATTATTTTATTCCTCATCAATCTATACACAATACCCCATAATGACAAAGCGAAAACAGGTTTTTAGAAATTTTAGCTAATGTATTTAAAATAAACAGAAGTACCTTATTTATGTAAGTATTCAGATGCTTCGATATGAGACTCGAAATTGAGCTCCGGTGCATCCTGTTTCCATTGATCATCCTTGAGATGTTTCTACAACTTGATTGGAGTCCACCTGTGGTCAATTCAATTGATTGACATAATTTGGAAAGGCACACACTTGTCTATATAAGGTCCCACAGTTGACAGTGCATGTCAGAGAAGAAACCAAGCCATGAGGTCGAAGGAATTGAAACAGGATTGTGTCGAGGCACAGATCTGGGGAAGGGTACTAAAACATTTCTGCAGAATTGAAGGAACACCAAGAACACAGTGGCCTCCATCATTCTTAAATGGAAGAAGTTTGGAACCACCAAGACTCATATTTAAGCTGGCCGGCCAGAAAAAACTGAGCAATCTGGGGAAAAGGGCCTTTGTCAGCGAGGTGACCAAGTACCCGATGGTCACTCTGACAAAGCTCCAGAATTCCTCTGTGGAGATGGGAGAACCTTCCAGAAGGACAACCATCTCTGTAGCACTCCACCAATCAGGCCTTTATAGTAGAGTGGCCAGACGGAAGCCACTCTTCAGTAAAAGGCACATGACAGACCGCTTGGAGTTTGCCAAAAGGCACCTAAAGGACTCAGACCAAGAGAAACAAGATTCTCTGGTCTGATAAAACCAAGATTGAACTCTTTGGCCTGAATACCAAGCGTCACGTCTGGAGGAAACCTGGCACCATCCCTTCGGTGAAGCATGGTTGTGGCAGCATCATGGTGGGGGGATGTTTTTCAGCGGCAGGGACTGGGAGACTAGTCAGAATCGAGGCAAAGATGAACGGAGCAAAGTACAGAGAGATCTTTGATGAAAACCTGCTCCCGAGCTGTCAGGACATCTGGTAATTGTTGGCGTACTAACTATATCCATACTATGACCAATAAGCATACTATATACTCAAATCATGTCACAAATAGTATGGTTAATGCGGTTTGTATGAGTATTCGAACACAGCTAAGGTGTGTATATTCCCATGAATTGTGAATCTATCCGGACAGAACAGCGAGTGCGACAGCTAAAATAAAAAATATAATTTCAGCTAATAGGGAGAAGTAGGTAACAAAATAAATACATTATGGCATGCACTACTTAAAAACTACTTAGATAATAGAAATAAATACATTATGGCATGCACTACTTACATAATAGAAATAAATACATTATGGCATTCACTACTTACATAATAGAAATAAATACATTATGGCGTTCACTACTTACATAATAGAAATAAATACATTATGGCGTTCACTACTTACATAATAGAAATAAATACATTATGGCATTCACTACTTATAAACTACTTACATAATAGAAATAAATACATTATGGCGTTCACTACTTACATAATAGAAATAAATACATTATGGCGTTCACTACTTACATAATAGAAATAAATACATTATGGCGTTCACTACTTACATAATAGAAATAAATACATTATGGCATTCACTACTTACATAATAGAAATAAATACATTATGGCGTTCACTACTTACATAATAGAAATAAATACATTATGGCGTTCACTACTTATAAACTACTTACATAATAGAAATAAATACATTATGGCATTCACTACTTACATAATAGAAATAAATACATTATGGCGTTCACTACTTACATAATAGAAATAAATACATTATGGCGTTCACTACTTACATAATAGAAATAAATACATTATGGCGTTCACTACTTACATAATAGAAATAAATACATTATGGCGTTCACTACTTATAAACTACTTACATAATAGAAATAAATACATTATGGCATTCACTACTTACATAATAGAAATAAATACATTATGACATTCACTACTTATAAACTACTTACATAATATAAATAAATACATTATGGCATTCACTACTTATAAACTACTTACATAATAGAAATAAATACATTATGGCGTTCACTACTTACATAATAGAAATAAAAACATTATGGCGTTCACTACTTACATAATAGAAATAAATACATTATGGCGTTCACTACTTATAAACTACTTACATAATAGAAATAAATACATTATGGCATTCACTACTTACATAATAGAAATAAATACATTATGGCGTTCACTACTTACATAATAGAAATAAATACATTATGGCATTCACTACTTATAAACTACTTACATAATAGAAATAAATACATTATGGCATTCACTACTTATAAACTACTTACATAATATAAATAAATACATTATGGCGTTCACTACTTACATAATAGAAATAAATACATTATGGCGTTCACTACTTACATAATAGAAATAAATACATTATGGCATTCACTACTTACATAATAGAAATAAATACATTATGGCATTCACTACTTATAAACTACTTACATAATAGAAATAAATACATTATGGCATTCACTACTTACATAATAGAAATAAATACATTATGGCGTTCACTACTTACATAATAGAAATAAATACATTATGGCAATCACTACTTACATAATAGAAATAAATACATTATGGCATTCACTACTTACATAATAGAAATAAATACATTATGGCGTTCACTACTTTTAAACTACTTACATAATAGAAATACATTATGGCGTTCACTACTTATAAACTACTTACATAATAGAAATACATTATGGCATTCACTACTTATAAACTACTTACATAATAGAAATAAATACATTATGGCGTTCACTACTTATAAACTACTTACATAATTGAAATAAATACATTATGGCGTTCACTACTTATAAACTACTTACATAATTGAAATAAATACATTATGGCGTTCACTACTTATGAACGTATGGGTACAAATGTGGACAGAATTCTTACTTACCTAACGTTTCAGTTGATCATTTTATGGAAGAAGTGTTTGTATAAGCCATTGGGTTTCTTACCTCTCCTGCACCTATGTATTATTTTACTGTCACCATTAGGGCTGTGACGGTTTTTGTATAACCATGTTATCAATGATTATGGATGAAAAGCGTGATTATTGTTGTTTTAAATTCAAGTCGGCTAACTTTACCCAAAAGCAGCAAATTAAAAGGAAGCCTGGTTAACATCTAGAAGCTGATATTAGGAGAGGATGAGGGAAAACCCGGCCATAAAAAAAGATGACGTGCGGTTGGGTCCGTTTCCACGTTAACATGGACTATTTACAACGTGATGCAACTTTGCTGCTCCTTGGTTCAGCAAGGTGTTGTAGCAAACTGATCTTTGGTAGGAGAGAAGAGGAAAAAAAGTAAAAAAAATATATATAGATATAATAAATAAATATATTCGAAAATATATATATATAAATGGTCACCACGCTCATTTGTCTGACAAATAATAAAAATGTCCATGACCTTCACAGTCCAAGTCATCATTTTACTTGTCTTTCATTGTTGTGCAAATAAATAAATAGAATTTCTGTCTCCTCTCTTCTCTGCCTAGGCTTCATTCACTACCAGCCGTCCAAGGACCGCCTTCGTCCCCACCTGCTGGAGATGCTGGTCCAGCTGCCCCCTAACTCTGTGACCGAGGTGACCGTGCAGTTTGAGAGGGCACTCCTCAAGTGGACCGAGTACACCCCCGACCCCAACCACGGCTTCTACGTCGGGTACAACTTGACTTTAATGATTCATGTTCACTTTTTACAGAAACTGAAAAAGTGCATTGCTATGGGTCAAGTTCTGTACTCTATACGTCTGTGTCCTAATGAAATGCAAACTGTGACGGAAATGTTACATATAAATACATTTTTCATGTTTGCCTAGTGCTGTCATAACTTTTATAACTTTTCTAAATTAAACTAGGGCCATGGCTGAAGTTGAGATACTACTTTCTCGTAGTCTCTAGATGTCCAGGTTTTGATGAAATGTTGTCCCTCGCTTCAGGTCTTCTGTTATCAGCGCTCTCGTGCCCAGTGTCGTTGCCATGGATACCAACAGCACTCGGGAATGCCCGCTTTTCAGCAGCTTGTGAGTAATGAGGCTGTTTCTTTTAATGAGTGGTTGAGTTCTTATGTAGTAGTTGTCTTAAGTGTGTTAGTTAATCACCTGAGGTAATGCAATTTGAATGCATTCAGGAAATTACGCTAAATCTTCTTTAAAAGTAGTGTACCATTCCCCTCATAGGTTATTATTATTATAATTATTATTATAATAATACATATAATTTGCATCACACTTTTCTTTAGAGGAATCTCACAGGCTCTACATTGGCAAAAATAAGACTTTCAATTTTTAAATATTAAAACCACATATTTTTACTTTAAACATACCTCGTCTCGTCTGTCTTCCCAGTTTCCCCTGTAAAGAGGAGTCCAGTTACTTCATGCGGGTCTACACGGAGCCCTTGCTGGTGAACCTGCCCACCCCTGACTTCAGCATGCCCTACAACGTCATTTGCCTCACTTGCACCGTGGTGGCAGTGGGTTACGGCTCCCTCTACAACCTCCTGACCCGCAACTTCCAGGTAGAGGAGCCCAGCCCGGGCTTGGCCAAACGGCTAGCCAACATCATCCGCAGGCTACGGGGTGTGCCACTGCTGTGATGAGCCAGAATGTTAACTTTAACAACAACAGCGTAGGTCAGTGGCTACACCACTTGGGAACTGTGACCGTAAGTTTCAGGAAGATACCGTTTTAAGCACTGGAAGTAAACAAAAAAATTAACTTAAGTTTCTGTTTCGGGAAGGATAAAGGAGTTGATGAACAATGAAGTGTCATGGATTCGATGGACGTTGACGGGTTGTTCTTGCCTGTGAGAAGCAAAAAGGGTGGTTTTTCCTTCAGTGCACTGCTGCTGTTGGTCTAGTTAAACAGAGAATCATGTCTTTTTTGTGTTTAAGGCAGGAACAGTGGGGACAGTTGGCTGCAAGAATCGCATCAAGCTCATATTGGTTACTTGAAGAAGTAATTGTCTGTTATAGATCACTAGAAAGCCTGCGTCTCAGAGTATGAGTGCTGATCTAGGTTCAGGTCCCATGTCTTCTGGAACACAATGAATAAGATGACAACCACTCCTAAATCAGCACTCTTACTATCCAGATTCATCTCTTAAATCTTAACTGAGATAAATAAGATTTTGTATTTTTAGTTGATGTTGAAATGTTAAATGCACTGAATTACTTTTTATAAGTTTGATTTCACATCACAGTTGTTAATTAATCATAGAACCAGTCAAAACGTTTGCACTTGTAGAAAAACCCCAAAATCTCTACTGGAAACGACTGTTGATTTAAACAAACTTGTCTTTGTTCAAATCTCTCTTTGAAGTTGTAATGTTCTCTAATTGGCAGTACGTTTTGTAGCGCAAAAACCCAACAAATAACATTAAAAAGATGAGTTTGCCATGCATTCTTATTAGGAACTTGACTAATAAGGATCAATAAAGTGTCTGTCTGTCTGTCTGTCTGTCTCACACCCTCCATGCATTAACTTAAGACTTCTCATCCTTTGTATATTAAACTGCTCTCAATACTTTAATTTTACTGAACAACAGAATGTGTGAAGATATATCGGGTAACCTTGGGTATATAAACTGTTCAACTGACCAAACATGTTTTATTTTTAATTTTAATCCAGTGGCTTTAAGACAAGGCACCACACCCTAATTCATATCACAATTAACTTTTACCAGTTTAATGTAGACACAAGTAGAATACTTTTTGTATTACAACTTTCCTGAAATATTGTATTAAAATATGCAAATGAGGCTCTCATTAAATATTTGAATATACCACAAATCTGTTTTTCTGGGCACTGGATGAAGTCAGCCTAAATTATTTGGTGTAATTTTGTTAAGACACTTCAGGACCGGACGTGTATAGAGCCGATTGTGGATAAATAAAATGCATTTTAGGTGAATTGTTTAAAAGAAATTGTTATCGAGAATAAAACCTTTACAACATATCAACAATTCCCTCTATACAAGTTTGGAAAATATATCACTGCAGAAAATGGAGAATAAGGATAACCACACAACATTTGGTGAATGCAGATGCTTCTGAAGCTGGAAACAAAAATAGTTTGTGGGAAGGGTCTGACTTTTGGAAAATGGCAGTTAAAGAGAAGTAGAAGAATTTAGCCTACCAATCGCAAAACACCTGTTTAGACCCAATCATAATCTCTTCAAAGTTAGGTACTACATATAGTCCAGTTTGTAATATTCTCTACTAAATGGGCTTTTATTTGCCTGACGACTCGAACTGAGTCCTTCCGCTGCTCTAGACGTCAAAATGAGGGATGTTGTACAAAGCAAATGTAGTAAACTTTGAAATGATGGATTTATGTCCATTTTGATTTTGGTTAAAAGTCATGAAATGTTGATGGCGGTTGTATGATAAACTAAATGAAATAATATACATTTACGTCAAGTTGACATTGTAATGTTTACTTTTTGAAATAACTAATATTAAGAAAGAAATACCCCCCCAAATCTAAATGTAATTTAAGCCTGTGGTGCCTGGTCTTAGAAGAAGAAATACATGGAGGCGTGTAGAGCTGTATGAAGTGTCTGACTAGGATCAGCTTCCTCCTGTCCATATAATATTGCCCTTTATGATCGAAGTTAAAACTCATTCTAGATCCGTACTCCTGCTCTCGCTTGATACATACAGCCCTAGATCATTGAAAAGGGGATGGTGAACGCTGTGAATCCCTGCTTCCCAATACAAAACATGGCTGCAGCGAAGCGTGGATCAACTATCATCAACCCAAAAATCTGAAGGGGCGTAAAGTACGTTTATTAATCATAATTATGCTAAATTCTATGTAAAAAAAGATATATATACAGTGGGGAGAACAAGTATTTGATACATCAGAAAAGCAGAACTTAATATTTGGTACAGAAACCTTTGTTTGCAATTACAGAGATCATACGTTTCCTGTAGTTCTTGACCAGGTTTGCACACACTGCAGCAGGGATTTTGGCCCACTCCTCCATACAGACCTTGTCCAGATCCTTCAGGTTTCGGGGCTGTCGCTGGGCAATACGGACTTTCAGTTCGCTCCAAAGATTTTCTATTGGGTTCAGGTCTGGAGACTGGCTAGGCCACTCCAGGACCTTGAGATGCTTTTTACGGAGCCACTCCTTAGTTGCCCTGGCTGTGTGTTTTGGGTCGTTGTCATGCTGGAAGACCCAGCCACGACCCATCTTCAATGTTCTTACTGAGGGAAGGAGGTTGTTGGCCAAGATCTCGCGCCCCATCCGTCCTGTCCCCTTTGCAGAAAAGCATCCCCAAAGAATGATGTTTCCACCTCCATGCTTCACGGTTGGGATGGTGTTCTTGGGGTTGTACTCATCCTTCTTCTTCCTCCAAACACGGCGAGTGGAGTTTAGACCAAAAAGCTCTATTTTTGTCTCATCAGACCACATGACCTTCTCCCATTCCTCCTCTGGATCATTCTGATGGTCATTGGCAAACTTCAGACGGGCCTGGACACGCGCTGACTTGAGCAGAGGGACCTTGCGTGCGCTGCAGGATTTTAATCCATGACGCCGTAGTGTGTTACTAATGGTTTTCTTTGAGACTGTGGTCCCAGCTCTCTTCAGGTCATTGACCAGGTCCTGCCGTGTAGTTCTGGGCTGATCCCTCACCTTCCTCATGATCATTGATGCCCCACGAGGTGAGATCTTTCATGGTGCCCCAAACCGAGGGAGATTGACCGTCATCTTGAACTTCTTCCATTTTCTAATAATTGCGCCAACAGTTGTTGCCTTCTCACCAAGCTGCTTGCCTAGCCAATCCCAGCCTTGTGCAGGTCTACAATTTTATCCCTGATGTCCTTACACAGCTCTCTGGTCTTGGCCATTGTGGAGAGGTTGGAGTCTGTTTGATTGAGTGTGTGGACAGGTGTCTTTTATACAGGTAACGAGTTCAAACAGGTGCAGTTAATACAGGTAATGAGTGGAGAACAGGAGGGCTTCTTAAATAAAAACTAACAGGTCTGTGAGAGCCGGAATTCTTACTGTTTGGTAGGTGATCAAATACTTATGTCATGCAATAAAAT
Source organism: Thymallus thymallus (assembly GCA_023634145.1). Classification (NCBI taxonomy): domain Eukaryota; kingdom Metazoa; phylum Chordata; class Actinopteri; order Salmoniformes; family Salmonidae; genus Thymallus; species Thymallus thymallus. The sequence goes on along the minus strand of CM042399.1, from coordinate 5,385,122 downwards.
GCAAATTAATTATAAAAAAATCATACAATGTGATTTTCTGGATTTTTGTTTTAGATTCCGTCACTCACAGTTGAAGTGTACCTATGATAAAAATTACAGACCTCTACATGCTTTGTAAGTGGGAAAACCTGCAAAATCGGCAGTGTATCAAATACTTGTTCTCCCCACTGTATATATATATATAGATGATTTTTCTGCATATCTCTTGAGCTGTCTTTTTCCTCCTCACTGGTGGTTCTTTTTTTAAAGAAATTAAATATGCTTCCCTGCATCTCGGCAAAAATCTTGGTAAAAGATTTAAAGGAATGTGAGTTTTTGTCATTACATTTAGTTACTGCTCGCTTTTCTCTAGTCTAGCATCCTTTCCAGAAGGCATTCCAGCTAAGACCGTTAGACAAGCTAGCTACTCTAACATGATAACTTGAAATGGCTTCTTGGTAGCTAGCTATGAGGTTGGAGAACCTACAGTATCTGGCCTAGCTAAAGCCAACTTCATACAATTGCTAGGTGGGGTTTTAGGCTGGGTTTCTGTATAAGCACTTTGTGACATCTGCTGATATAAAAAAAAAATCACGTCATACGCATTCAGAACAGCTGATTTTATGACAAGCCATACAGTATAGATTCCTATATTCAGTAGGGTGTAACCTTACATTTCTACTTGAATGTTCTGTATCACGAAGAATAGATATTGTCTAATAGAGTATCTTTACATCCCTGAATACACCCCAGGTCCAGGAGTACACGTTCTGTATTCCATCTCACTTGCCTCAGCTGTGGAAGTGCGTGTATGTGGAGGGTAGGGGAGGTAGGGAACATAGACGCTTTGTGCAGAGTAGTAGGTTGGGAGAGGTGTAGTAGCACACTAGAAGGTTTTCTAGAAGGTTTTCTTCAGACTAAATCACTGGTGAAATAGAATAGCATATGCACTGACTCTGGTGGACAGCCAGAAAACGTGTCCATACTTTAGCATTTCCAGTCCTGGAGTGTTTCGTCATTTGATATTGCACCTCAGTGCCGCCATAAAAATGCATCTCAAAAACTTTAGACTTCCACCAACAAGGTCAGAAATACACAGGATGGTATTTAAAGGCTACAGATACATTTCTATTGATTGGAATACAAACCAGAACAAAATACACCCCCTCTAAAAGAGCCAACAAGCGTTCCTGTTCTTGAAAGATAACTTATTTTTAATTAAGGATTTAAGGAGTCTCACTATTACAATGCTCAAGGTCATATAGACTAAATTATGCACGTCAGTTAAGAACAAATTCTTATTTACGATGACGGCCCACCTACAGGGTCAGCCCCTGGAGCAAATTAGGGTTAAGTGCCTTGCTCAAGGACACCTCAACAGGTTTTTTTTCATCTTGTCAGCTCAGGTATTCGAACCAGCAACCTTTCTGTTACTGGCCCAACACTCTAACCGCTAGGCTACCTGCCGCCCTGTAGGCATTCATGGCTCTGGGAATTCTTCTTAAGTGTCTCAGCTCCAAAAAGAGTGTATGTGAAATATATCTTCCCATGTGCATGGCATGTAAATAACAAGCCCAGCTTTCTTGTTTCCAGAGTAATGCAGCAGGAATGGATGCAATGAATGGGTCGTATCTGTCACTTTGGGACCATATCCTACCTGTGTAAGGTGCAATGCACTCATGCCCACTCTGTTGTGGCAGCATTTTTTATAATTGGAGCAGTCACTGTCGTTGGAACAGATCTCGGCACACATCCCTGAGCCCCATAGTCTGCGAGGGCACACTCCTGGCATTGCTTTTGGTACACAATTTGCAGAGCAGACATGTCAGGGAACCCAACCTACTGCAAAGGGACATAAACATATGGATATTGGACTGAACCATTTTCAGAAAATGGGTCATTGGTGTAGAGATGGTTAGACTACTATGAATAGGCATTTGCATTTATGGGAAGACTGCAGACTTTACCCCAACTATTTTTGTGTCTAAGTATATGAGTCATTTGGCCCCTATCATAAATGTTTTCGCAATATCACCCTGTGAAAATGCACGATAGCATTCTGAACACTTGTAATAAACCAGTCAGGTTCTTACTGAAGGCAGGTGGGACACACGTGGCGCCACAGTCAAAGAGACGGCACTTGTCATCTCCAGGACATTCCTCGTCGCAGACGCATCCCTTGTGGGATGGCACAACGTTCAGAAGCCGTGGGCAGTGACCTGCCTTCGGGAGGATCGGCACTGAGAGAGCAGTAGGAATTGTTGGAGTGAACTGTGGAGACTTCAAACGCACTGCCATAGCAACCTTGTGACAATGGGTTACAAACCTCATGTTTTTTCTCTCAACAGAAGCTTTTTAGTTCACACACTCACTCAGTGTATGCTTAAAATGTACGTAAAATGTCTTAAGTAGGCTGAATTCTTTCAACCAGCAAATTAGTCATGATGGCTTGTATGTTTAGTAAGTAACAACAAAATAGGTTGCAAAGGGGCCTATGCACAACTATAGGCTAGTGTGTCTCACACCACATGCCTAGAACAAAGCAGTCAAATGTAGTAGGCGCTACTTCGAAAACCTATTAGTTTCATGACAAATAGTGACACAATGCAAAGCCATTAGAACAACTCACCTGTAGATTTGCCTCCAGTTTCAGCAGCAGAGACTATTTTCAACTCTACAAATGCCAACAGAACAATAGCTGAAGCACAAAGTGCTGATGAATTCAACTCCACGATGACTTCAAGACTGGAGTCTACTTGTTGGAGAAAATACTCAAAATTGATAAAAGAGGGAGGAGTGCATAGGGAAGGATGCGCCTGCAGGGTCCCTGTGCCCCTCAATTTACATTCAGAGTTCGGATCAGACCACACGCTTAGGTCACATGTAATAACAATAATTATAAAATTGAAAAATAAATTAATAATTTGGGACTCGCCTTCCCAAACGCATTAAAAGCAAATATTGTTAACCTAAAACTAAGGATTTGTGTTTAATTAGATAAGAAATGTATTAATATTACAGTGCCTTAAGAAAGTATTCATAACCCATGACTTATTCCACATTGTGTCGTGTTGCAGCCTGAATTAAACATTTATCAGTAAAAACATGTTGTTTGAAATATTAGGGAAATGTATTGAATGAAATATAGAAATACATCATTTAAATAAGTGTTCTCACCCCTGAGTCAATACTTTGTAGAAGCACCTTTGGCGGATATGTTTCTAAGAGCTTTGCACACCTTGATTTAACTATTTGCCAATGTATTATTTTTTAAAATCTTCATGCTCTGTCAAGTTGATTGTTGATCATTGCTAGACAGACATTTTGGCCTTTTGTTTTAGGTTATTGTCCTGCTGAAAGGTGAATTCGTCTCCCAGTGTCTGTGGGAAAGCAGACGGAACCAGGTTTTCCTCTAGGATGTTGCCTGTGCTTATAGCTGTATTCCATTTATTTTTATCCTAAAGAACGCCCTGGTCCATGCCGATGACAATCCTACCCATAACAGAATGCAGCCACCACTATGCTTGAAAATACGAATAGTTGTACTCAGTAGCTAGGTTTCCATCCAATTAGCAACACAATTTAATGTGAAAATTCAAAAATCTATATTTTTGATTCTATATTTATTTGAAAAGAGCATCAAAGCTCATCTTGAACTGTGAAGTTCATCATCATTTATTTAATCTGTTGCCTAATAAACTGCTTTCCCGACGAGTCGTAGTGGGAGGACCACAGATGTCATCGTGTGACTCCAAGTTTACGTCGATATGATGGTTATATCAATATAAAAGCCTTTCCACCGACATTTCTCACATAATTAATCTTAGACAAAAATATCCTACCTTGTCTAGCGTATTTTGTTTTGTCAACATTTGGAAAGTTTACAGATAAATTGTCTGTTTCTTTAAGGCCTGTCATAACACTTTACGTGCATACATAGGTTGTATGGAAACCTGGTTAGGTATAGGTTGTGTTGGATTTGACCCAAACATAACGCTTGGTATTCAGGACAAAGTTAAGTACTTTGCCACATTTTTTTGCAGTATTACAAAGTGCCTTGTCCGCGTGTTTTGAAATATTTTTATTTGGTACAGGCTTCCTACTTTATTTCCCCACACTGTCATTTAGGTTAGTATTGTGGAGTAACTATAATGTTGATCCATCATCAGTTTTGACATATCACAACCAACTTTATAACTGTTTTAAAATCACCATTGGCCTCATGGTAAAATCCCTGAGCAGTTTCCATCCTCTCCGGCAACTGAGTTAGGAAGGACGATTGTATCTTTGTAGTGACTGAATGTATTGATACACCACCCAAAGCCTAATAACTTCACCATGCTCAAAGAGATATTAAGCATCTCCTTTTTTTTTATTTGTACACATCTACCAATCATTGAAAAACCTCCCTGGTCTTTGTGGTTGTGTCTGTGCTTGAAAATCACTACTCGATTGAGGGACCTTAGATAGTTGTATGTGTTGGGTACAGAGATGAGGTAGTTATTCAAAAATCATGTTAACCACTATTATTGAACACGGAATGAGTCCATGCAACTCATTATATGATTTGTTAAACACATGTTTACTCCTGAACTTACTTAGTCTTGCCATAACAAAGGGGTTGAATACTTATTGACTCAAGACATTTCAGCTTTTATTGTTTAATTTATATGTTTTTAAATCTACAAAGTTCCACTTTGACATTATGGGGTATTGTGTGTTGATCAGTGACAATCTCAGGCTGTAAAAGTAAAGGGATGTAAATACTTTCTGAAGGAACTGTACCATACCCTCAACATTCAAGCCTAAATGGGATGCAACCGATTAGTAAGTAAACGTTCATAGTTGGAAGGTCAATGACCACGTTTACAGTATTTCTGAAGCGCGTAGCGTGTAAAAATCGTCTGTCCTCGGTTGCAACCCTCACTACCGAGTTTCAAATTGCCTCTGGAAGTATTGTCAGCACAAGAACTGTTCTTCTGGAGTTTCATGAAATGGTTTTCCATGGCCGAGCAGCCTAAGATCACCAAGCGTCAGCTGGAGTGGTGTAAAGCTCGCCGCCACTGGACTCTGGAGCAGTGGAAACGCATTCTCTGGCATGATGAATCAAGCTTTACCATCTTGCAGCCGGCGGAAACATCTAGGTTTGGCGGATGCCAGGAGAACGCAACCTGCCTGAATGCATAGTGCCAACTGTAAAGTTTGGTGGACAAGGAATAATGTTCAGGGGTTGTTTTTCATGATTCGGGCCCTTTAGTTCCATTGAAGGGAAATCTTGACTCTACAGCATACAATGACATTGTAGACGATTCTGTGCTTCCAATTTGTGGCAACAGTTTGGCGAAGGCCCTTTACTGTTTCATCATGACAGTACCTCTGTGCACAAAGCGGGGTTTATACGGAAATGGTTTGTCGAGATTAGTGTGGAAGAACTTGATTTGCCAGCACAGAGCCCTGACCTCAACCCCATCCAACATTATTGGGATGAATTGGAATGCCAACTACAAGCCAGGCTTAAATCGCCCAACATCAGCGTTCACATTTTTTTTATATAGAGTATATATATATTTATTTATTATTTAACCTTTTTAGGCAAGTCAGTTAAGAACTAAATTCTTATTTAAAATGACGGCCTACACCGGCCGAACTGGGACGACGCTGGGCCAAATGTGCGCCGCCCAATCACGGCCGGTTGTGATACAGACTGGATTCGAACCAGGGTGTCTGTAGTGACGCCTCTAACACTGAGATGCAGTGTCTTAGACTGCTGCGCCACTTGGGAGGCTGTTATAGCAGCGAAGGGGGAACCAACAGGGCAACTGTTTGGCAGAGAGCAGACTAGATAAATGCTCAACATTGGATATTCTCCCATAATCACTTTTACAACATGAACCTCTATGAACATAGTAATACTGGTACTGTATTTCAAATATACTATACACATCATATTCTGTATGACTAACTAAAAAGTTGAAGAGAAGCCAGTTGCTCAATTATAGAAAAATATCTAACACGTCAGGGTTGATAGTGATGGAAACTGCAGGGAATTTGGTCAAATCGGTCTGAGACTTTAGAGGGGTAGCAACATATACTACTTGCTCCACAGCAATTTACAGAGCATTACATTGTGTTTGTCAAGGGCCACCAACACTTCTAAGGTCAGCCAGGAACCAATTCGTAGCATGGCACCATTTTCCAGTCCGTAGCTCATCACCTTGCCAGCTTTACATGGAGAATATATATATATTCAAAACTGGAAATATATATTTCACTAGCCCCATGATGGTCTGGAACACAGGGTGTTATGTGCATTTAGAATTAAATACTGTGTCATATTTTTACTCAAACAAACCAAGTATTGGTGTTAAAAAAACGTGTTTTATTCAAATTCAGTGGTCCACATGCAGGTGTTTGTAGTTTAACATACCATACATACGTCCAGTTTCCATAAAGCTCTCATAAAAATAAATAACGTGTTTACATGTGACACATAATTATACATGCAATAATTTATTCTTATAAATGAATAAAAATGTCCAATAAAGCTCCCAAGATCAACCTGAAGGCAAAGGCATGCTATCTTGTAGCCTGTTAGAGGACTCAGTTATCCCTCCCAGAACCTTTAAGAGGAATCCTACGTCTTTGCCCTGTTTCTCACTAAACGAGAGATCTAGGCTTCCAGGACTTCTCTGAGAGATTACAGGTTTGCATGATATTGGATTTCAGATGAGAGCCAGGCTAGGGCAGTGTCCCAAGTGGCACCCTATTCCCTATATAGTGCACTACTTTAGGTACAGAGTCCTACTCTGGTCAAAAGTAGTGTGCTAAATTGGGAATATGGTACCATTTGGACTCCCCTCTCTGAGATTGCCCTGTCTCTCTGATTCAGCCCCTTGATCTTGATCTAAAGTAGTGTCTGCCTGCTCAAGCAATATAGTGCACCCTGTCACATCTCACCAGAAGCAGAGAAAACCTACGTTAGCATTACATGGTTCTGTTACTATCTCTAGTGGCAGTTTTCACTGTAAATACGCAATGACACAATACTGTATACAGCTGGAGTCTAAAGTTTACATACCCCTTAGCCAAATGTATTTAAACTCAGTTTTTCGCAATTCCTGACATTTAATCCTAGTAAAAATTCCCTGTCTTAGGTCAGTTAGGTTCACCACTTTATTTAAAGAATGTGAAATGTTGCTTCAATATATCCACATAATTTTCCTTCCTCATGATGCCATCTATTTTGTGAAGTGCACCAGTCCCTCCAGCAGCAAAGCACCACTACAACATGATGCTGCCACCCCCGTGCTTCACGGTTGGGATGGTGTTCTTCGGCTTGCAAGCCTCCCCCTTTTTCCTCCAAACATAACGATGGTCATTATGGCCAAACAGTTCTATTTTTGTTTCATCAGACCAGAGGACATTTCTCCAAAAAGTACGATCTTTGTCCCCATGTGCAGTTGCAAACCGTAGTCTGGCTTTTTTATGGTGGTTTTGGAGCAGTGGTTTCATCCTTGCTGAGCGGCCTTTCAGGTTATGTCGATATATAGGACTTGTTTTACTGTGGATATAGATACTTTTGTACCTGTTTCCTCCAGCATCTTCACAAGGTCCTTTGCTGTTGTTCTGGGATTGATTTGCATTTTTTTGCACCAAAGAACGCGTCTTCTTCCTGAGAGGTATGACGGCTGCGTAGTCCCATGGTGTTTATACTTGTGTACTATTGTTTGTACAGATGAACGTGGTACCTTCAGGTGTTTGGAAATTGCTTCCAAGGATGATCCAGACTTGTGGAGGTCTGCATTTTGTTTGAGTTTGAAACTAGGCCTTGAAATACATCCACAGGTACACCTCCAATTGACTCAAATAATGTCAATTAGCCTATCAGAAGCTTCTAAAGCCATGACATCATTTTCTGGAATTTTCCAAGCTGTTTAAAGGGACAGTCAACTTAGTGTATGTAAACTTCTGATCCACTGGAATTGTGATATAGTGAATTATAAGTGAAATAATCTGTCTGTAAACAATTGTTGGAAGAATTACTTGTGTCATGCACAAAGTAGATGTCCTAACCGACTTGCCAAAACTATAGTTTGTTAACATGAAATCTGTGGAGTGGTTGAAAAAGGAGTTTTAATGACTTCAACCTAAGTGTGTATAAACTTCCGAATTCAACTGTATCTGCTCAATTATGTGTTGAGTCATGAAAATGATAGTGAAAGTGTGCAGTGTATGTGGTTGTCTGTTCTGGAGAGTAGGGCTACATGTATTTATTTATTTTATTTATTTCACCTTTATTTAACCAGGTAGGTCAGTTGAGAACAAGTTCTCATTTGCAACTGCGACCTGGCCAAGACAAAGCAAGGCCGTGCGACAAAAAACAACACAGAGTTACACATGGGAAATAAACAAACGTACAGTCAATAACACAAAAGAAAAATCTATATACAGAGTGCAAATGTAGTGCAAAATGCAGTAAGGTTAGTATTGGCACTTCAAGACTGAGGGCATGAATACGAACAATAATGAATCACTACAGTCAGTCAAAGCTGATTATTTTCATGGCCTGTATTAACATGGGCATCTCAATTTTGATAGAGCCAGTCATCAAGTGCACTCATGCATGTCTTTCTACGATTCCTTGCATCCTTTCCTTGCCTCCTCCCCTCACCTCCTTCTAGGAGAGGGCATTTGAATAAAGAGGAATTGAGAAATAGCCATTGTAGTGATTTCACTGCAGTACCACCGTTTTTCTTTAGATGGGTGTCTTTGCTTGAATATGGGGCTGCAATGTGGTTGTTTGAATATGGGGCTGCAGTGTGGTTGCTTGAATATGGGGCTGCAGTGTGGTTGCTTGAATATGGGGCTGCAGTGTGGTTGCTTGAATATGGGGCTGCAGTGTGGTTGCTTGAATATGGGGCTGCAGTGTGGTTGCTTGAATATGGGGCTGGAGTGTGGTTTCTTGAAGTCTTCTACAGGTTTTTCTGTTCCTATTAAAGACCTATTCTGAAAATCCCACAAATTTAGTCACCGTGACAAAACCCGAAATGCCTAAAACATCAACTTACAGTATTTGAAAGATTTTTGTGCAACATTTATTTAAAGGCCCAATCATTCAATTGTGAAATATGAAAAGACATAAGCCTGTTAGTGGCTGCAATCTGTCTTCTGTGTCAATGAATCCTGCTGTCTGTGTTCATTTGGATTGACAGCTATCCCCAGATCCCTCACACACAGACATAATCTAGTGTTATTATACAGTGTGCAGTGAGGAGTAATTTACAGTTGAAGTCGTAAGTTTACATACACCTTAGCCAAATACATTTAAACTCAGTTTTTCACAATTCCTGACATTTAATCCTAATAAAAATTCCCTGTCTTAGGTCAGTTAGGATCACCACTTTATTTTAAGAATGTGAAATGTCAGAATAATAGTAGAGAGAATGATTTATTTCAGCTTTTATTTCTTTCATCACATTCCCAGTGGGTCAGAAGTTTACATAAACTCAATTAGTATTTGGTAGCATTGCCTTTAAATTGTTTAACTTGGGTCAAACGTTTCAGGTAGCCTTCCACAAGCTTCCCACAATAAGTTGGGTGACTTTTGTCCCATTCCTCATGACAGAACTGGTGTAACTGAGTCAGGTTTGTAGGGCTCCTTACTCACACACGCTTTTTCAGTTCTGTCCACAAATTTTCTATAGGATTGAGGTCAGGGCTTTGTGATGGCCAATCCAATACTTTGACTTTGTTGTCCTTAAGCCATTTTGCCACAACTTTGGAAGTATGCTTGGGATCATTGTCCATTTGGAAGACTCATTTTCAACCAAGCTTTAACTTCCTGACTGATGTCTTGAGATGTTGCTTCAATATATCCACATATTTTTCCTTCCTCATGATGCCATCTATTTTGTGAAGTGCACCAGTTCCTCCTGCACCCCCACAACATGATGCTGCCACCCCCGTGCTTCACGGTTGTGATGGCGTTCTTCGGCTTACTTTTGTACCTGTTTGCTCCAGCATCTTCTCAAGGTCCTTTGATGTTGTTCTGGGATTGATTTGTACTTTTCACACCAAAGTACGTTAATCTCTAGGAGACAGAACGCGTCTCCTTCCTGAGCGGTATGACGGCTGCGTAGTCCCATGGTGTTTATACTTGCGTACTATTGTTTGTACAGATGAGCATTTGGAGATTGCTCCCAAGGATGAACCAGACTTGTGGAGGTCCACAATTTCTTCTCTGAGGTCTTGGCTGATTTCTTTTGATTTCCCCATGATGTCGAGCAAAGAGGCACTGAGTTTGAAGGTAGACCTTGAAATACATCCACAGGTACACCTCCAGGTGACTCAATTTATGTCAATTATCCTATCAGAAGCTTCTAAAGCCATGACATCATTTTCTGGAATTTTCCAAGCTGTTTAAACGCACGTCAAATTAGTGTATGTAAACTTCTGATCCACTGGAATTGTGATATAGTGAATTATAAGTGAAATAATCTGTCTGTAAACAATTGTTGGAAGAATTACTTGTGTCATGCACAAAGTAGATGTCCTAACCAACTTGCCAAAACTATAGTTTGTTAACATGAAATCTGTGGAGTGGTTGAAAAATGTGTTTTAATGACTTCAACCTAAGTGTATGTAAACTTCCGACTTCAACTGTATCTCCAAAGAAAGGAAAGGCCATGCAATTTACAGGCCCAAGAAAATGCAGGACTGGAGTGCTAGAGTGCACAGTCAGTAACCAATGGAATTATCACTGTAGTCTGTTCAAGACATGCTCTCTTATTGTCTTCTGTAAGAGCATAATCTTCTTAGCCACATACCACAGCACCTCATTTTTTTTTTTTGTATGTAGGCTACAGTATCTGCCATACACACAGATTTACGTTATGGCTGATTTCCTCCATTGTTTGTCTATGCAAAATTAAGGCAGTTATACAATTTTTAAAACATTAATTTTTGTAAAGCTTTACTGAAGACCAGTGGCATGTCGTTAGTAAAGATTTAACAAAGTAAGGGGCCTAGACAGTTGCCCTGTGGAATTCCTGATCATACTACCTAGATTATGTTGGAGAAACTTCCATTAAAGAACACCCTCTGTGTTCTGTTAGACAGGAAAGTCTTTATCCACAATATAGCAGTGGGTGTAAAGCCATAGCACAAGTTTTTCCAGCTGCAGACTATGATCGATAAAGTCAAAAACCGCAATGAAGTCTAACAGCCCCCACAATCTCTATCATCAATTTTTCTCAGCCGTGCTGTGCTTGTTGAGTGTCTTTCCGTATCAGCGTGCTGAAAGTCTGTTGTCAATTTGTTTACTGTGAAATACCATTGTATCTGGTCAAACACATGTTTTTCCAAAAGTGTACTAAGGGTTGGTAACAGGCTGATTGATCGTAAATTTTGAGCCAGTAAAGTTTTTTTTTTTTACTATTCTTAGGTAGCGGAATGACTTTAGCTTCCCTCCAGGCCTGAGGGAACACACTTTCTAGTAGGTTTAAATTGAAGATATGGCAAATAGGAGTGGCAATATCGTACGCTATTATCCTCAGTAGTTTTCCATCCAGGTTGTCAGACCCTGATGGCTTGTCATTATTGATAGACAACAATTTTTTCACTTCTTCAACACTCAGTTTAGGGAATGCAAAATTACAATGCTTGTCTTTCAGAATTTGGTCAGATATACTTGGATGTGTAATGTCAACGTAATTGGGTTTTATATTGGATATTCAGTGGCTTTTCTCTCATGAAGAAAATGTGTGGATTGTTCTCCAGCCACCCCTGACTCATATCCTTTTCATAGTCATGGCGCACTTTGTTTATGCACTATTGAAGATTGAAATCCAAAAAATGTTTTCTAATTCTAATTCGGCACAGAAACTAAAGGCCATGAGTAACTTGGTCAAAAAGAATGGCACCGATTGGCCTATAGGGGGAACTGTTATAAGCAGTCTCATATCCGTCGCCCCATTTGACCTAGAGACGTGTCTTTCCTCATGCTGAATAAATTTGCCTCAAGGACTCGTAAGGTCCATCAGGATATATTTTCCTCCATCTTGGAAATTGTTATGTTAGACTCATTTTCATCTCTTAAGTTAGAGGAAAACTAAGGGATTGTTTGAGTAATTCATAAATCAGGAAATCTTTTGTAAATCCACTCCACAATGGCCTATCAACTTGAAACTTTATGGGGGTCATCAAAGACATTACCATGATGAACCATGTTAAGTCTGGTATTGATATCTTAAGGAATATGGAAACAATTCACTTTTTTCACTGTGTATTGTTAATGCTTACAATAATCATTAAACAATCTTCTCATGGACTAAACGTCAGATTCACTCCAAATCTGGTCTTTGGACTCATAAAAATAGTCCCTAATATTGAGAAATAATGTTGATGCATTCAAAGATGGCCACACTATACCAGTATATGAAAATTAGCCCGTACGCTAATATGCTAGAAATACTCAAAAAATCTTCTTCTTATGAACCATAGGACCAAATGACACGTGGAATGTAGGCCCATGGTACAGCTAAGGGATTGGACAAAAGATGGCTCAGTTATTGACAAATAAAAAACTCAGATTTTACATGTCCATTTAAACCGCTGTAAGTCCGCTCCACAATGGCCTATCAACTTGAAACTTGTCCTCTATCATGGACGCCCAGTGAAGAGGAACCAGACTCAATTTGTTATTGATATCTCCAAAAACAAGGAAACTACGCGCTGGGCAAAAACTGGTTGAATCAATGTTGTTTCCACATCATTTCAACAAAACAATTCAATGTGGTGACTTTGACTCAATGTGGAAAACTGATTGGATTTGCAACGTGGGTCTTTTTTTCCATCCAACTTTTAACGTAAATCCAATGACATGCTGCTTTTTTTTGTTGATTTCATGTTGAATTCACGTTAGCTGACAACTCAACCAAATGTAAATCTAAAATAGACGTTGAACTGATGTCTGACCAGTGGGTATTAACAACTAATTATTTGCATATGTAACGCTCAAAATCATCTGCAATCATATTCTCTACATGAACCATACGAAATGCTATATTCACAATCACATTCTCTTCATGAACCATACGAAATGCTATATTCACAAGTGTTTCACATGTTTTTTCATCAGAAATGATTGCTCATGGGTACCTTCATGTGTGTGTAGAATATTACTGTTCTCAGATGTTTTATTAATAGATTTTAGATGTGTATTAAAATGGGGTTTGTTGCAAAATACTATATATCCATTCTTTAGCTGGAATGGAATATTTGTATCCTGTATATTTGACTGTGATATGTGGTTGTCTCACCTAGCTATCTTAAGATGAATGCACGTCTGCTAAATGAATATTTTAGATGCAGAACTCATGCTATATTGATTCATTCATAAAACCTGTTGAATAAGATGAGAATACGTAAAGCTTGTTAAAGAGCAGTGATACTAGCAAGAGCATAGTGCGGGTTTCTTATTTTTTCTAAACGTATTCAACTGTTCCAATGCACCTGCAACAAAGATCGCTTGGATATGCGAGTGCCTTTTTAACGTGTTTTACTTGTTAAAATACTAATGTCACAATGTAGTTGTTTGACTGTGTAAAACCTAGCAGTACTACTTATTTCTCTGATAGTGAGGTGGATATATCATTGAACAACCCCATGCCTATCTCTTTCATATAAGTTCTTCAAACAGTAAAAGCTCATTTACCAACATTACTAAAAATGGATAAATAGCATTTTGGAAACAAACTCTTCACTTGTCATACTGTATGTGACTGGAAAAATGTATTGGTGTGTAACTTAAAGGACTAAGTATTTTCATGCATATTTTGGAAATTGTAATTAATGAAACGGGAAAGTAAACACAGGTAAGACCATGAAAAGATTGAGATTTCAATTTCTGTGAATTAAAACTATGCAACAATATGGTCAAAGCAGAGTATGGTACCATTCAGTAAACTGAACATAAAGCAGAGTATGTTACCATTCAGTAAACTGAACTTAAAGCAGAGTATGTTACCATTCAGTAAACTGAACTTAAAGCAGAGTATGTTACCATTCAGTAAACTGAACTTAAAGCAGAGTATGGTACCATTCAGTAAACTGAACTTAAAGCAGAGTATGGTACCATTCAGTAAACTGAACTTAAAGCAGAGTATGGTACCATTCAGTAAACTGAACTTAAAGCAGAGTATGGTACCATTCAGTAAACTGAACTTAAAGCAGAGTATGTTACCATTCAGTAAACTGAACTTAAAGCAGAGTATGTTACCATTCAGTAAACTGAACTTAAAGCAGAGTATGTTACCATTCAGTAAACTGAACTTAAAGCAGAGTATGGTACCATTCAGTAAACTGAACTTAAAGCAGAGTATGTTACCATTCAGTGAACTGAACTTAAAGCAATACTCCACTAACTGCAATATTAATATATGTAATATTCTGCTTGTAATAACAAGCGCTTCTTGTTATTAAAAACTTTTTGGATCCATTGTCTTTCAACAGACCCAAACAAGTCTGAATTTGACACACACACACACAAACACACTATAATATTCTGTATAGCACTGTACATGCCCTGGATCTGACCCCCATGCTAAACCCAATTGCCACATTATCTGCACTAATGTTCCTCTCACCCTAGTCATATTGCAGAGAGAATCAGATTTGGTGCCTAGAATGCCCCGAGGCCCTGAGGCATCTTCAAATGACTGTTAGGGTAAAGGGCTTGTCATATCAATCTGACAAGCCCATTGGGAGTTCAGGGATGTAGAGGATGTAAGGGATTGGCTGTGATTGGTTTAGGAGGAAACATGAGGTGAGAGATGGAGCTTGTTACTCTGTTCATGTCGTACGGCTAGTAGGGCCCTTTTTCAGTTAGAAACCTTGAATAGAGTTATTGCTATTTATTGTGTATACTTAGACTTTAATACTATGACAACTAATACTACTACAACTACTACTGTACTTATACTACTACTACTGTACTTCTACTACAACACTTACAAAAACCACTACTACTAATAATAATACATATTCAATAGTAATACTGATAATAATAACGTTGGTGATAATAACAATGCTTGTTAGAAATCCTTCCCATAGTCTTCCATATGTATCCTTCCCATAGTCTTCCATATGTATCCTTCCCATAGTCTTCCATATGTATCCTTCCCATAGTCTTCCATATGTATCCTTCCCATAGTCTTCCATATGTATCATTCCCATAGTCTTCCATATGTACGAGGACCCCAAGATCCCTTGGGAAATCTCTTAATGTATTCAGCACAAGCCTTGGGAGTAAAATGAAAACAAATGTGGTGTAATAAAGCTGAGAAGATGAAGTGATTCCGTGATGATGCTCTCCACCACCCCTATAAATCAAAATAAAAGTGGAGCAGGTCATATTGGCCTCCTCCCGCATGCATACAGATACAGGGTGTATAGAAGACAGAACACCAGTGGGAATATGAGAGAGAGAGAGAGAGAGAGAGAGAGAGAGAGAGAGAGAGAGAGAGAGAGAGAGAGAGAGAGAGAGAGAGAGAGAGAGAGAGAGAGAGAGAGAGAGAGAGAGAGAGAGAGAGAGAGAGAGAGAGAGAGAGAGAGAGAGAGAGAGAGAGAGAGAGAGAGAGAGAGAGAGAGAGAGAGAGAGAGAGAGAGAGAGAGAGAGAGAGTGTGAGTGAGTGAGTGAGTGAGTGAGTGAGTGAGTGAGTGAGTGAGTGAGTGAGTGAGTGAGTGAGTGAGTGAGTGAGTGAGTGAGTGAGTGAGAGAGAGAGAGGCAAGGACCTCAACATGACAGCCACACATATGTCCAGGTTGTAAGCAGAGCAACAGGCCCAACTCTCTCTCTCACTCACTGCAGAAATACACCTTCACTATGGTGAATCACTAAAACAATACAGAAATACACCTTCACTATGGTGAATCACTAAAACAATACAGAAATACACCTTCACTATGGTGAATCACTAAAACAATACAGAAATAAACCTTCACTGTGGTGAATCACTAAAACAATACAGAAATACACCTTCACTGTGGTGAATCACTAAAACAATACAGAAATACACCTTCACTGTGGTGAATCACTAAAACAATACAGAAATACACCTTCACTATGGTGAATCACTAAAACAATACAGAAATACACCTTCACTATGGTGAATCACTAAAACAATACAGAAATACACTACGGAAAAGAAGGAACAGCACGTCAGAAACCAGCTCAATGTAACTGAAGAATCCATAGACTCTAAACACTTCTGGGATAACTGGAACACACTAAACAAACAACAACACTGTAGTGGAGTGAGAGGATGGGTCTGTGATGACCGGTATGTTCCGGCTCGTTGGCTACATCTGCTGGCCAGGAGAGGTGGTGGCCCGGTAGGGTAAGGCCTAATTACACACACCTGAAGCCACTTAAGGAGAGGTATTTTAACCTGGCCTTGAGCACACCCAGGGTGTGGCTGTTTGGTGGGAAAAGCTACCAGGAGTGTAGCGGGTTTCTAGCCAGGCTGAGCCTCAAGGTACAAGAACAAGAAGACACACACAGTAAGACCCAGACTGTATTTGAATTGCTCTCTCTCTTTTCATTTGGTTATAACCGGTAAACAGTTTAGCTGTCCGGTCACAGTAAGGGACCCGGAAGAACTGTATAGTAAGGCTCTCGAAAGAGCTAGGCTTTTGTTTTGGTTTCATTGTTACCCAGCGCCCGGGCGTGGCCTCTGTTAAAGTTTCATTAATAAAAGTCCTGGGTCACTGCCTTGGAGAAAGGTTCCCCACTTCTGTTTCTCCTCGTTCTTGTACCTTGAGGCTCAGCCTGGCTAGAAACCCACTACACTGGTGGAGAATGCGGGCAAGAACGAACTAAAGAGAACCTGGGAAGTAATACTCGACCATGGAGAACCTTGTCAAGCAGCTAGCCCATGACAGTCAGATCCAACAGGACATGCATCGAGAATTCATGGCGGAACAAAGAAACCAAACTGCAATGGTGTTAGCACACCTGGGTGTCCAGAAGACCAAAGATCGGATTCTAGGGCGCTTCTACTGGCCGGGGGTGGTAAGGGCCGTGGAGGACTACTGCCGCTCGTGTCCTGAATGCCAACTCACTGCACCTAAACCACACTTTAAAAATCCCCTGATCCCCCTCCCTATCATAGATGTTCCCTTTGCGAGGATTGCAATGGACCTTGTGGGGCCTCTGGTGAAGTCCGCAAGAGGACACCAATATATCCTAGTGATACTAGACTATGCCACCCGGTACCCGGAAGCCGTTCCCCTACGAACAATGACGGCAAAAGGGATTGCCAGGGAGCTGGTACTGCTCTTCAGCCGGGTAGGCATCCCCAATGAGATCCTTACGGACCAGGGGACCCCCTTCATGTCTCGTATCATGCGAGACCTGTGCAAGCTTCTTAAGGTAAAACACCTCCGCACTACGGTGTACCACCCACAGACGGATGGGTTAGTGGAAAGATTTAACAAAACCTTGAAGAGCATGCTACGCAAGGTTGTAGACAAAGACGGGAGGAACTGGGACCAACTATTACCGTATCTCCTGTTTTCCATCAGGGAGGTTCCTCAGGCGTCCACTGGTTTCTCCCCGTTCGAGCTCCTGTATGAACGACAGCCCAGGGGGATCTTGGACATCGCAAGGGAGACGTGGGAGTCAGAACCAAGCCTACATCACAGCCTCATCGACCATGTGGCTGAAATGGGCGACCGGATGCAGAAGCTGTGGCCGATAGTAAGAGAACATATGGCGCAAGCCCAAGAGGCCCAGCAGAGGGACTACAATAGGGGAGCTAAACCCAGAGAGTTCCAGAAAGGAGACCGGGTTTTGGTCCTGGTGCCCACGACAGAAAATAAGTTCCTGGCCACCTGGAAAGGACCATATGAGGTCCAGGAGAAGGTGGGTCCTGTAAACTACAAAGTTTGGCAGCCAGGCCACCGTAAAACTGTACAAGTATACCACATAAACCTTCTCAAAAAGTGGCACCCACGGGAGGCATTATCCGGGTGTGCGATGTCCCCGGGGCCCATAGCAACAGCTCGTGAGGAAGTGGCCATTAACCTTCAGCTGACAAAAAGTCAGCACCAAGATCTAAGTGAACTGGTGGACCAGAACAAGGATGTCTTCTCTCTCCTCCCTGGCCGCACCACCATGACTCAACACCACATCCATACACTACCTGGGAAGAAGGTGACGTTTCGGCCCTATAGGGTCCCAGAGGCCCGACGGGTGGCCATCCAAAAGGAAGAAGACCAAATGCTAAAAATGGGGATAATTGAGCCGTCCCAGAGTGAGTGGTGCAGTCCAATCGTGTTGGTACCGAAGCCTGATGGTTCAATCAGGTTTTGTAACGATTTCCGAAAGCTAAACGACATATCCAAATTTGATGCATATCCTATGCCTCGGGTAGACGAGCTGATTGACCATCTGGGCAACGCTCGGTATATCAGTACCCTGGATCTCACTAAAGGGTACTGGCAGATCCCCTTAGCACCAGAAGCGAAAGAGAAGACAGCTTTTGCCACACCTACGGGTCTGTACCAGTATACCGTGCTACCATTCGGCTTACATGGGGCCCCCCCCACGTTTCAGAGGCTTATGGACAAGGTCCTGAGACCCCACAGTGAGTACTCTGCAGCATACTTGGATGACGTAGTCATATACAGCCCAAACTGGGACGCTCACCTAAAGCATCTCAGCGCTGTCTTGGAGGCGCTTCGTCGTGCTGGTCTGACTGCCAACGCCAAGAAATGCAGACTAGGTCTCGAGGAGGCGGAATACTTAGGCTTCACCATTGGGAGGGGCAACGTCAAACCTCAAGAGAAAAAAGTGCAATCCATCAGTCAGTGGCCGCGGCCCCAAACCAAATCCCAGGTAAAAACCTTTGAGGGACTGACTAGCTATTACCGTAGGTTTATTCCTAATTATGCGACTGTAGCCTGCCCTCTTACAGACTTGACCCGAAAAGCCCAGCCCAACAAGCTCCGGTGGACTGAGGAGGCGGAAGGGGCATTCCAGAGCTTAAAAGAAGCTCTATGCTCGAGCCCGGTCTTGGTGATGCCGGACTTTGGACGAGAGATGGTGGTCCAGACGGATGCTTCTGAGACCGGACTAGGGGCTGTCCTGGCCCAGGACATACAAGGGGATGAACATCCTGTCCTATATATCAGCCGGAAGCTGTTACCTCGAGAGAAAAAATACTCCACAGTGGAAAAGGAGTGCTTAGCGGTGCACTGGGCGTTGAAAAAATTTAAGTACTACCTCCTGGGGCGACACTTCACGTTAGTCACAGACCATGCACCCCTGGTCTGGATGGCAAGGAACCGAGACTCCAATGATCGGGTGACCCGCTGGTTTCTCTCACTCCAACAGTTTCGATTCTCTGTTGTCCACAGGTCCGGCTCGAAGCACGGGAATGCAGATGCCCTGTCCCGCCGAGATGCTCTGTGGACTATGGCCGCCCCACCCACCAGGTCGGTGCTGGGGAGGGGGATGTGTAGTGGAGTGAGAGGATGGGTCTGTGATGGCCGGTATGTTCCGGCTCGTTGGCTACATCTGCTGGCCAGGAGAAGTGGTGGCCCGGTAGGGTAAGGCCTAATTACACACACCTGAAGCCACTTAAGGAGAGGTATTTTAACCTGGCCTTGAGCACACCCAGCGGGTGGTTGTTTGGTGGGAAAAGCTACCAGGAGGGCAGAGGATTCTAGGATAACCTCAAGTGGAAGAAGGAATTGGACCTCAATGACTACTGGACAAGAAGACACACACAGTAAGACCCAGACTGTATTTGAATTGCTCTCTCTCTTTTCATTTGGTTATAACCGGTAAACAGTTTAGCTGTCCGGTCACAGTAAGGGACCCGGAAGAACTGTATAGTAAGGCTCTCGAAAGAGCTAGGCTTTTGTTTTGGTTTCATTGTTACCCAGCGCCCGGGCGTGGCCTCTGTTAAAGTTTCACTAATAAAAGTCCTGGGTCACTGCCTTGGAGAAAGGTTCCCCACTTCTGTTTCTCCTCGTTCTTGTACCTTGAGGCTCAGCCTGGCTAGAAACCCGCTACAAACACGAAGAGTTATCTATTCAAAACGGAGATGTATGGATAAACCACTTCTCCAATCTTTTTGGACAACAAAGAACCAAGAACAAAACATATACAGTACTAGTCAAAAGTTTGGACACCGACTCATTCCAGGGTTTTTCTGTATTTTTTATATTTTCTACATTGTAAAATAATAGTGAAGACATCAAAACTATTAAATCATGTAGTAACCAAAAAAGAGTTCAAAGTAGCCACCCTTTGCCTTGATGACAGCTTTGTACACTCTTGGCATTCTCTCAACCAGCTTCATGAGGAATGTTTTTCCATCAGTCTTGAAGGAGTTCCCACATATGCTAAGCACTTGTTGGCTGCTTTTCCTTCACTCTGCGGTCCAACTCATCCCAAACCATCTCAATTGGGTTGAGGTTGGGTGATTGTGTAGGCCAGGTCATCTGATGCAGCACTCCATCACTCTCCTTGGTTAAATAGCCCTTACACAGTCTGAAGGTGTGTTTTGGGTCATTGTCCTGTTGAAAAACAAATGATAGTCCCACTAAGCGCAAACCAGATGGGATGGTGATTTGCTGCAGAATGCTCTGGTAGTCATGCTGGTTAAGTGTGCCTTGAATTCTAAAGAAATCACTGACAGTGTCACAAAAAAAAATTCCCCCTACACCATCACACCTCCTCCTCCATGCTTCCCCGTGGGAACCACACATGCAGAGATCATCCGTTCACCTACTCTGCGTCTCACAAAGACGTGGCGGTTGGAACCAAAAATCTCAAATGTGGACTCATCAGACCAAAGGACAGATTTCCACCGGTCTAATGTCCATTGCTCTAATGTCCATTGCCCATTGGTGTCCTTTAGTAGTGGTTTCTTTGCAGCAATTCGACCATGAAGGCCTGATTCACACAGACTCCTCTGAACAGTTGATGTTTCTCTTTGCTTTTTTGAGCTGTTCTCAACATAATATGGACTTGGTCTTTTACCAAATATGACTATCTTCTTTATACCACCTGTACCTTTTACAACAACTGATTGGCTCAAACCCATTAAGAAGGAAATAAATTCCACAAATGAACTTTTAAGAAGGCACACCTGTTAATTGAAATGCATTCCAGGTGACTAACTCATTAACTGGTTGAGAGAATGCCAAGACTGTGCAAAGCTGTCATCAAGGCAAAGGGTGGCTACTTTGATATATTACATATATTTTCATTTGTTTAACACTTTTTTGGTTACTACATGATTCCACATGTGTTATTTAATAGTTTTGATGTCTTCACTATTATTCTACAATGTAGAAAATAGTAAAAATAAAGAAAAACCCTTGAATGAGTAGGTGTTTGACTGGTACTGTACATACTAATTTATAAAACATAGAATCAGATATGAAAGACTACCAGAACCCACTGGATTCTCCAATTACATTGAATGAACTACAGGACAAAATACAAACCCAAAACGACCTGTGGTGTTGATGGTATCCTCAATGAATTGATAAAATATACAGACCACAATTCAAATTGGCTTTTCTTAAACTCTTCAACATTTATCCTCAGTTCTGGCATCTTCCTCAATATTGGGAACAAAGGACTGATCACCCCAATCCACAAAAGTGGAGACAAATTTGACCTCAATAACTACCGTGGGATATGAGTCAACAGCAACCTTGGGAAAATCCTCTGCATTATCATTAACAGCAGGCTAGTTCATTTCCTTAGTGAAAACAATGTACTGAGCAAATGTCAAATTGGCTTCTTACCAAAATATTGTACGACAAACCACGTATTCACCCTGCACACCATTTTTGACAAACAAACAATTCAAAAGCAAAGTCTTGCTTTGTTGACTTCAAAAAAGATTTTGACTAAATGTGGCATGAGGGTCTGCTATACAAATTGATGGAAAGTGGTGTTGGGGGAAAAACATGTGACATTATAAAATCCATGTACACAAACAACAAGTGTACGGTTAAAATTGGCAAAAAACACACACATTTCTTTCCACAGGGCCGTGGGGTGAGACAGGGATGCAGCTTAAGCCCCACCCTCTTCAACATATATATCAACGAATTGGCGAGGGCACTAGAACAGTCTGCAGCACCCGGCCTCACCCTACTAGTATCTGAAGTCAAATGTCTACTGTTTGCTGATGATCTGGTCCTTCTGTCTCCAACCAAGGAGGGCCTACAGCAGCACCTAGATCTTCTGCACAGATTCTGTCAGACCTGGGCCCTGACAGTAAATCTCAGTAAGACAAAAATAATGGTGTTCCAAATAAGATCCAGTTGCCAGGACTACAAATACAAATTCCATCTAGATACCGTTGCCCTAGATCACACACTGAATTATACCTTCCTCGGCCTAAACACTGCAGGTAACTTCCACAAGGCTGTGAACGATCTAAGAGACAAGGCAAGAAGGGCATCTATGCCATCAAAATGAACATAAAACTCAAACAAGTAGGATCTGGCAAAAAATACTCCAACCCATTGCCCTCTATGGTTGGGAGGTCTGGGTCCACTCACCAACCAAGGTTCACAAGATTGTGTGCAGAATTTTGCAAAAATATTATTTGTTTTCAACGCAAAACCCCAAACAATACATGTAGAGCAGAATTACACCTGCTAGTTATCAAAATCAAGAAAAAAGCTGTTAAATTCTACAACCACCTGAAAGGAAGTGATACCCACATATTCCACCACAAATCCCTCACCTACAGAGAGGTGAACCTAGAGAAGAGTCCCCTCAGCCAGCTGGTTCTGGGGTTCTGTTCACAAACAGAAACAGACCCTACAGAGACCTAGGACAGCAACACGGTTAGAACCAACAAAATTATGAGAAAGCAAAAAGAGAACTATTTGACACACTGGAAAGAATGAACCAAAAACCAGAGCAAATTGGAATGATATCTGGCCCTAAACAGAGAGTACACGGTGGCAGAATACCTTGACCACTGTGACTGACCCAAAATTAAGGAAATCCTTGCCATAGGCAGACCTGGCTCTCAAGAGAAGACAGAATATGTGCCCACTGTCCACAATATGAGGTGGAAACTGAGATGCACTTTAACCTCCTGCCAAACGTATGACCACAAACGTTAGGGAGAAATACTGCAATGTCCAATCACAACAGCAAGATTTATGGCTCGCTGCCATGAGAAAAAGGCAACCAGTGGAACACCAATAACATTGTAAATACCACCTATATTTATTTATTGTCCCCCACCATGAGAGAGAGCGAGAGTGAATGAGTGAGTTTCGTAGAACCGGATGGATCCAATAAAGAAAAGTGTCATTATAGATGTTAATATCGAGAGAGTTATGTTTCCCATGCTAATAAAGCCCTTTGAATTTAATTTAAATGAATTTAGAGTTTGGAACAACACAGGGAACAAAGTAGCATCAGAAAACGTAAAGGCTTCAGTCAGTTTTCTTCCATTTTTTTAAAGTTTGCATTTGACTTTTTAATCAAAAGTGTTTAACATATTATACAATAATTCATATTAAAGTAATTTTTCATCTAAAACAACAACAGCAATGGCTATCACACATAAGGAAGGAAACTGAGGCGTTAGGAATAAGGGCACACATTTTTTACAGCTGTAAATCAGGCAGTGTAGAATTAGTCAACACTAACTGGAGCTGGTTACTATTCTCTCTCTAAAAGTACTTCTACTGTAGGAGTCACCGCTGGTGGTTACGAAACCCATTCAACTCATTCAAAGCAACTGACTTTGAAGATTGACTCGAAAGCTCCCTGACAAGGAGCCTACCTATTACACAGATAAAGAACAGTAAACAGTATACACACAATAAATAATTGATACCAAATAAGTCAAGGGAGCGTGCCGCAGCCTTTTCCAGGGCAGGAAAAGACAGCTCCCAATTAGTTTATTTTTCTCCTTCTTTTCTTTTAATGTTGTTCCTCTCATTTTACGAGCCATGAGTCAACACCACACGGAAATGATATTTTGACACCGAGAGCATCAATTATTAAATAGAATTTACGTTTATGCTAGAGTTAGACACTTTCAGAACCCTTTCTCTCTACGCCTCCCTCCTCTACGCCTCCCTCCTCTACCCCTCCCTCCTCTACCCAGTCCTGCCAGCCAGGCAGTAGAAACTATTCAGAGACAGATCAGAGGCTGGGAGAGGGAGATTCTGCAGTGACTTGAAGATCCATCAATGACTTGTTTCATATTCAGCCCTCTCAGCTCCCCGATCCCTGACACACTTTCTCAGTCATGTGCTCTGAAAAGATTAAGGGAGAGACGAAAAGCCTCCGAAACCATTTTTGAGGACTGCGATATCAGTTCAATGTGGTCATTAGGTCATCTGAGTAAGGCCTGGCCATGGTTGGATTGTGCTTCGTTTGCCACAATGCAAACATTAAAATAAACGTATAGTTTTTTCTTGTTATATGATTCATCTTTGGCCACGTTTGAAGTGGTGTTTACTACTGAGGGCTCAGAAACCTGGGATTCAATTAAAGACACTTTGTAAATATTGCTATGATGGGTTTGATTGAATTACAGCATTACTCACGTTAAACTGCCACTCAAAAAGGAAACAAAACATTCCATTAGGAGGCTATTTTCTTGTCATCTTATCACGGTTGCGGTAAAACAGCTATCTTAGAATTCACAACATACTTCCCATTTCGGTACGACAATAATGAGCACGGTTACATGCTCACAATAATGTGATTACTTCGATTTATTAAAACGTTTACATGCTTTGCAAGACCGATTTCCATAATGATCCTGTTTACATGGATACATCTGAAATCAGGCGACCTGATGGCACTGATGAATGCAGAAAATTGGCATTCAAAATACCACAGCGACCATGTTATTTTTGCTAAGCATATTTTATTCTGAGATCGGACGTATAAAGTTTGTATGTGAAAACTATTTATAAGATGCATGCATTCAGTTGTTCCAAACTCACTTCACTCGCGCTTAAAACGCTGGTTAAAGTGTTTACATGCCCTAATAATTTGAAAGAAAACCAGGTGTTTTAATTTTGTCCTTACACTGATTAGGCAGAGTAAGGTGTTTCCGTGACTATTGCATAATCTGCCTAGTGCCATAATCAATTTAATATTGAAGTGTTACTGTGCATGTAAACATACTCAATGTTGTTGTTCTAGTCCAAAATGGATGAAACACTCCATCATTATCATCATCATCATCTTCATCATCAATTATAATCATGCCACAGATAAGTCCCTGCCTGTAACTATAATCTACTACTTAGTCATCACTTGTGGGTAATTCTGCCTTCATCCTCAAGTGTAAAATCATTTTGTTCTTATGCTGGAGGCTGAAGGAAGTTAAAATAATCCTCAATAGCTCCGGGTGGTTCTTCATTCATAATTGACCATCCTCATCACATTTGATGAAAGTCACTGAACTACCAAGAGAATCAACTCTTTTAAGTAGCATTAACATTGTACACCCACACACCACCACATGTCTTCAAGAAACAGCAATAAATCTCTCTGACATCAATATTAGGATCTCACTTTCTGCTCTGCTACATATATACAGTATATTCCCCATGGACAAATTAGGCAAGGGACAAAATATCCAAACATAACTGTTCTATTAAAAAATGTAACTTTCATTTTTCAACTTCCTTCAGCCCTAGAATTTGTACACATTTTGTTGTACTTTAAAGTGGGATTAGAATGTATTTAATTGTCATTGTTTGTCAAAATACTCTCTAATGTCAAAGTGTGTGTCTTTCCAAATCATGTCCAATCAGTAGAATTTACCACAGGTGGACTCCAATCAAGTTGTAGAAACATCAAGGATGATCAATGGAAACAGGATGCACCTGAGCTCATAGCAAAGGGTCTGAATACTTATGTAGATAAGGTATTTCAGCTTTTTTATACATTTGCAAAAATGTCAAAAAACCTGTTTACGCTTTGTCATTATGGGGTCTGTAGTTTAATGTGGATTTATTTTTATTTAATCCATTTTAGAATAAGGCTGCAACTTAACAAAATGTGGAAAAAGTCAAGGGATCTGAATACTTTACGAATGCACTGTATATACAGTTGAAGTCTAAAGTTTACATACATCTTAGCCAAATACATTTAAACTCAGTTTTTCACAATTCCTGACATTTAATCCTAGTAAAAATTCCTTGTCTTAGGTCAGTTACTTTATTTTAAGAATGTGAAATGTCAGAATAATAGTAGAGAGAATTATTTATTTCAGCTTTTATTTATTTCATCACATTCCCAGTAGGTCAGAAGTTTACATACACTCAATTAGTATTTGGTAGCATTGCCTTTAAATTGTTTAACTTGGGTCAAATGTTTCGGGTAGCCTTCCACAAGCTTCCCACAATAATTTAGGCCCATTCCTCCTGACAGTAACTGAGTCAGGTTTGTGGGCCTCCTTCCTCGCACACACTTTTTCAGTTCTGCCCACAAATGTTCTATAGGATTGAGGTCAGGGCTTTGTGATGGCCACTCCAATACCTTGACTTTGTTGTCCTTAAGCCATTTTGCCACAACTTTGGAAGTATGCTTGGAATCATTGTCCATTTGGAAGACCCATTTGCGACCAAACTTTAACTTCCTGACTGATGTCTTGAGATGTTGCTTCAATATATCCTCATGATGCCATCTATTTTGTGAAGTGCACCAGTCCCTCCTGCAGCAAAGCACCACTACAACATGATGCTGCCACCCCCGTGCTTCATGGTTGGGATGGTGTTCTTCGGCTAGCAAGCCTCCCCCTTTTTCCTCCAAACATAACAATGGTCATTATGGCCAAACAGTTCTATTTTTGTTTCATCAGACCAGAGGACATTTCTCCAAAAAGTACGATCTTTGTCCCCATGTGCAAGTTGCAAACCATAGTCTGGCTTTTTAATGGCGGTTTTGGAGCAGTGGCTTCTTCTTTGCTGAGCGGCCTTTCAGGTTATGTCGATATAGGACTTGTTTTACTGTGGATATAGATACTTTTGTAACTGTTTCCTCCAGCATCTTCACAAGGTCCTTTGCTGTTGTTCTGGGATTGATTTGCACTTTTCGGACCAAAGTAAGTTCATCTCTAGGAGACAGAACGCGTCTCCTTCTTGAGCGGTATGAAGGTGCGTGGTCCAATGGTGTTTATAATTGCATACTATTGTTTGTACAGATGGAACGTGGTACCTTCAGGTGTTTGGAAATTGCTCCCAAGGATGAACCTGACTTGTGGAGGACTTTTCTGATTTCTTTTGATTTTCCCACTGAGTTTGAAGGTAGGCCTTGAAATACATCCACAGGTACACCTCCAATTGACTCAAATTATGTCAATTAGAAGCTTCTAAAGCCATCATTTTCTGGAATTTTCCAAGCTAAAGGCACAGTCAATTTAGTGTATGTACACTTCTGACCCACTGGAATTGTGATATAGTGAATTATAAGTAAAATAATCTGTCTGTAAACAATTGTTGGAAGAATTACTTGTGTCATGAACAAAGTAGATGTCCTAACCGACTTGCCAAAACTATAGTTTGTTAACATGAAATCTGTGGAGTGGTTGAAAAATGAGTTTTAATGACTTCAACTGTATGTGATGGGATGTATAGACAGTATATGGATAGAATATATAGTATATCTGAAGAATAGTATATGCACAGCAATAGTTAAATAGGCCTTGACTGGAATACCGTATATATACAGTGGGTAAAACAATATGGAAACATGATTAAAGTGACCAGTGTTCCATGACTATGTACATTGGGCAGCAGTCTCTGAGGTGCAGGGTAGAGTAACCGGGTGGTAGCCAGCTTGTAACAGTGACTATAGTCCAGGGCAGGGTACTGGGCGGATCCCGGCTTGTGGTGACTATTTAACAGTCCTTAGCTCAGAAGCTTTTTTTTTGTCTCTCGGTCTCAGCTTTGATGCACCTGTACTGACCTTGCCTTCTGATGATAGCGGGGTAAACAGGCCTTAGCTCGGGTGGCTGAGGTACTTGATGATGTTCTTGGCCTTCCTGTGACAGCGGGTGCTGTAGATTTCCTGGAGGGCAGGCAGTTTGCCCCCGGTGATGCGTTGGGCAGACCGGGGAAAAGGGGAAACACCCAACAATCTGGCTTCTTTCAAACTTTAAAGGTTGAGCTCAAGTGTAGCTCTCCCAATATCTCTCAAGCGCCACTGGAGCACTGGGCCAGACACTCTTAAATATCACCTGGGCTAGCACAGGTGAAACAGCTTCCGGCTAACGAGATGGACAAGGCAGCAACGTAACACATACTTAATAATGAGGTGCCCTTCGTGCTAACCTGCTACCTCATAATATAAATAGAAAAACCAAAACCTGTAACAAAACATATTTAGCTGTTATTGCTGGTTTTGCAAAATGCTTGTGTTCCAACAGCGCAGTAATATCTAACAATATACAACAATACACACAGATCTAAAAGTAAAATAATGGAATTAAGGAATATAGAAATATTAGGACGAGCAATGTCGGAGTCCAGAGTGTGTGTATATAGATAGATAGATAGATAGATAGATAGATAGATAGATAGATAGATAGATAGATAGATAGATAGATAGATAGATAGATAGATAGATAGATAGATAGATAGATAGATAGATAGATAGATAGATAGATAGATAGATAGATAGATAGATACAGTGGGGAGAACAAGTATTTGATACACTGCCGATTTTGCAGGTTTTCCCACTTACAAAGCATGTAGAAGTCTGTAATTTTTACCACAGGTACTCTTCAACTGTGAGTGACGGAATCTAAAACAAAAATCCAGAAAATCACATTGTATGATTTTTAAGTAATTAATTTGCATTTTATTGCATGACATAAGTATTTGATACATCAGAAAAGCAGAACTTAATATTTGGTACAGAAACCTTTGTTTGCAATTACAGAGATCATACGTTTCCTGTAGTTCTTGACCAGGTTTGCACACACTGCAGCAGGGATTTTGGCCCACTCCTCCATACAGATCCTTCAGGTTTCGGGGCTGTCGCTGGGCAATACGGACTTTCAGCTCCCTCCAAAGATTTTCTATTGGGTTCAGGTCTGGAGACTGGCTAGGCCACTCCATGACCTTGAGATGCTTCTTACGGAGCCTCTCCTTAGTTGCCCTGGCTGTGTGTTTCGGGTCATTGTCATGCTGGAAGACCCAGCCACGACCCATCTTCAATGCTCTTACTGAGGGAAGGAGGTTGTTGGCCAAGATCTCGCAATAGATGGCCCCATCCATCCTCCCCTCAATACGGTGCAGTCGTCCTGTCCCCTTTGCAGAAAAGCATCCCCAAAGAATGATGTTTCCACCTCCATGCTTCACGGTTGGGATGGTGTTCTTGGGGTTGTACTCATCCTTCTTCTTCCTCCAAACACGGCGAGTGGAGTTTAGACCAAAAAGCTCTATTTTTGTCTCATCAGACCACATGACCTTCTCCCATTCCACCTCTGAATCATCCAGATGGTTATTGGCAAACTTCAGACAGGCCTGGACATGCGCTGGCTTGAGCAGGGGGGCCTTGCGTGCGCTGCAGGATTTTAATCCATGACGGCGTAGTGTGTTACTAATGGTTTTCTTTGAGACTGTGGTCTCAGCTCTCTTCAGGTCATTGACCAGGTCCTGTCGTGTAGTTCTGGGCTGATCCCTCACCTTCCTCATGATCATTGATGCCCCACAAGGTGAGATCTTGCATGGTGCCCCAGACCAAGGGAGATTGACCGTCATCTTCAACTTCTTCCATTTTCTAATAATTGCGCCAACAGTTGTTGCCTTCTCACCAAGCTGCTTGCCTATTGTCCTGTAGCCCATCCCAGCCTTGTGCAGGTCTACAATTTTATCCCTGATGTCCTTACACAGCTCTCTGGTCTTGGCCATTGTGGAGAGGTTGGAGTCTGTTTGATTGAGTGTGTGGACAGGTGTCTTTTATACAGGTAACGAGTTCAAACAGGTACAGTTAATACGGTAATGAGTGGAGAACAGGAGGGCTTCTTAAAGAAAAACTAACAGGTCTGTGAGAGCCGGAATTCTTACTGGTTGGTAGGTGATCAAATACTTATGTCATGCAATAAAATGCAAATTAATTATTTAAAAATCATACAATGTGATTTTCTGGATTTTTGTTTCAGATTCCGTCTCTCACAGTTGAAGTGTACCTATGATAAAAATTACAGACCTCTACATGCTTTGTAAGTAGGAAAAACTGCAAAATCGGCAGTGTATCAAATACTTGTTCTCCCCACTGTTGATGATAGATAGATAGATAGATAGATAGAGGGATGGATGGATGGATGGATGGATGGATGGATGGATGGATGGATGGATGGATGGATGGATGGATGGATGGATGGATGGATGGATGGATGGATGGATGGATGGATGGATGGATGGATGGATGGATGGATGGATGGATGGATGGATGGATGGATGGATGGATGGATGGATGGATACTGTGTGCTTAGGGTCATTGTCCTGTTGGAAGGTGAACCTTCACCCCAGTCTGAGGTCCTGACAGCTCTGGAGCAGGTTTTCATCTGTACTTTACTCCGTTCATCTTTCCCACAATCATGTCTAGTCTCCCAGTCCCTGCCACTGAAAAACATCACCCCACCATGATGCTGCCACCACCATGCTTCACCAAAGGGATGGTGCCAGGTTTCCTCCAGACGTGACGCTTGGAATTCAGGCCAAAGAGTTAAATCTCATCAGACCAGAGAACCAGAGAGTTTTGGCAAACTCCAAGAGGGCTGTAATGTGCCTTTTACTGAGCAGTGGCTTCCGTCTGGCCACTCTACCATAAAGGCCTGATTGGTGGAGTGCTACAGAGATGGTTGTCCTTATCTACCTATAGGGACGTTACATATAATTATATGTGTGGGGTACAGAGATGGGGTTATCATAAAAAGGTCATGTAAAACACCATTATTCCACACAGAGTGAATCAAAGTTATTTAGTCTTGCCATAACAAAGGGGTTGAATACTTATTGACTCAAGACATTTCAGCTTGTTTTATGAATTTGTAAACCTTTCTAAAAACCTAATTCCACTTTGACATTATGGGGTATTGTGTGTAGATCAGTGACACACAATCTCAATTTAATCCATTTTAAATTCAGGCTGTAACACAAAAAGTGAGGAAAAAGTCAATGGGTGTGAATACTTTCTGAAGGCACTGTAGCTACTGCATTCACATTGCATAGTTACAGTATATAGAGATGTATTGGGTGCACTACAAATGATCAAACGGAGGCAAATTATCAAGTGTTTCTTTAATTCAGTGGAAGGACACCAATTTCTATGCCAAAGTGTCTCAGAGTAGGTTTGTTGAACTAGGATCATCTCTTAAATGGATGTTGTTGCTCAATGACTTGCTCATTATTTTGGGATGATTTGAGCATGACATTTCAAACATGGTAAAGGGGGAGACTGGATTAAATTGGGTTTTGGTCTCAAAATGCTAATATTAGCATTTGTTGGCAGTGGCTGGTTTAACAAATCAAAGTGTGGATTGCAGTCACTATTTGGAGACTAAAACACATTATTTATTTATCTAAAGCTATGCATTTCCCCTTGCAGTGACCCAGAAAATTCATTTTCCCAAAGGTATTTTAGAAGTGCAAACATACACAGTATTATATATATATATATATATATATATATATATATATATATATATATATATATTATATAATGTAAGTTGTTTGTGTGTGCAAGCCATATACAATTGAAAGTGCAGCTCACATTAACATTGTGTTTCCTTGCGTTGGACTATTTCCTGAGCTCAAATGCTTTCAATAGACATGCCTTTGTTATATAATTGTGTTCCAGGGAACAATAGAAACGCTTACCATAACAAGTAATTAGTACATTGGCCCTTACTTTTCCCACAATGCACTGCCCATTATAGAAAACACAAGAATACAGGCCAATTGTTGAACTGTACCAGAAATGTATGTTTCAAGAACACTGACTTAATTTTAAATCCCTGGTTCTGTTCTGTTCTGTTCTGTTCTACTGTTCACCCCCAACATCCATAGCTGTAATCATTTCATGGGCTGTTCTCCTTCGAAAATCTAAATTAAAAAGTGGCGCAAAATCATTCGATTAAAAACTGTGGGATTCTAGTCAGACACCCACAACAATGGAAACTATTCATATGTTGAAATATTATATCCTTGGCATGCCTTCTCTTTGTGATGGCATGTGACGCCATGTACTAAAAATGGGACGTTTTCCTATGGTGAAGTCGCCCTTACAATATCAAACAGATGTGCCGTCACCTGGGAGTACAAGGCCTGATTTTAAAAAGACTTGACAGGGAGAATCACAACCCTAACCCTTGACAATGACAAGTAAATGCTCATTGAATTACTTTGTGAATGATTCATAGTCTATGATTTATATACCCCTCCCTAACCAGATGTGTGATTCATAGTCTATGATTTATACACCCCTCCCTAACCAGATGTGTGATTCATAGTCTATGATTTATACACCAGATGTGTGATTCATAGTCTATGGTTTATATACCCCTCCCTAACCAGATGTGTGATTCATAGTCTATGATTTATACACCCCTCCCTAACCAGATGTGTGATTCATAGTCTATGATTTATACACCCCTCCCTAACCAGATGTGTGATTCATAGTCTATGATTTCTTTATAGTTAGTGAGAAAGTGACTATACATAACACCCATATACAAGAGGAGTAAGGTTTATGTCAACAATAAAATTCACCTCATTCATAAATCATGCAGAAACAGTTGAATTGTATAGTGAACCATAGGGTGGGCTTCACAATCTATTTCCATTCAGCTAAGAAGGCCCTGATATTTAACAATTGAAATGTAAGCTATTATCTGTACACACACATCCATGCCCAAATGCACGTCCTCCACACTCGCTCCAAGTTAACTTCATCTGAAGTTACAGCCTCTCTTTGAAATGGATGCATTTGTGTCATTATGGTAGGAGGCCACTTTCATCTCAGAGCAATTAATCTCTTTTTTTCTGTGAAGTTGTTTGTCTTATAAAGAACAAGAGCCGATAGAACCTTTCTTACTTTCATCCTGCTTCCCTTTTTCTGAAACTAAACGAGGATCAATAACTAACAGTTGAATGTCAACATCTCCAAATGCCCTTCAACCAGTTTATAACGGGCTTTTCATGATGAGTTGTCCAGGCAGCCTCTGTACAGGAAATTATATTCATATAATTTAAATAATCAACTTTTACAATTATAGTTTACTGTTTACCCCTATGTGGTGACTATTAGTCTCACAGGGTTTCCCAACCACCGGGCCACGGATAGTTTGGTACATATACAGTACCTAGTAAAAGTCTACATATCCCTTGCACAGTTGTCAAATTTTGCTGCCTGAAAATTAAATATAAAATAACTACTTTAAATTATATTCATACAGATCTACAAAAAGTGAAAGAAAAAGTATAGAAAATGTTCAAAATTATTTTCTGTGAAAATATTTCTGTCCTCATGAAAAAAAGGTTGGTAACCCCTGGTCTATCAGATGTAGGGAATTTGGCCCATAGAAATGCATTGAATAACAGATTCATACATGGAAAAAAAATTGTTAAAAGATACATCAAAAGGAAGTTTGTTTTAAATCTGTCCTATACTGTATCAGAGATATATAAGAAAATTGTGTTTTTTTAACCGATATTTAACCAATTATTTTTGGCATTAAACTTTTTCTATACACACTGACGTATACCAAACATTAGGAACACCTTCCTAATAATTAGTTGCACCCAGACAAGCCTTGTGATGCTTGTGGACATCCTAGAGAAAAACAACATGTACGCGTTTGTGAGAGTCTCATCTTTCAATAGAGTGGTCATATTAGTTTTTAGGCCAAACCGTTCGGATGCTACAGACGTTTTCGTGAGAACACCAGATTTCTGACAAACAGTGCTCTAGTTCAGTCCCCTTCCACCACAGATACAAAGGGCCGACATCGGCGGATTCAGTGGATTGAGACGCAGCTCAAAGAAATCTATCTTAAAGATAAGTAAGTACCTTATATGGTGCTTATCCTTTCCATTCATTTGGGTCTGTGGCACGTAGCTGGATCTACACGATCGATGGCATGGGATGTTGATTCATCTTGATATTAGAATGAATTTGAGGTCTGAAACTGTCTGACAAACTTTTACTTTGGAGTGTAATGTCCCTTTAAGTTGACTGTAAAGGAACATGTTTGTTGATATTTTGCGCATCTAGAGATCATCTGTAGACTACGATCCAAATAAAGGGATCCCCAGTCATATTTTGAGTTGTCAATCAATGTGCGTACACACATTTCAACACATTATTACATATATACTGTACTTTATTGTACAATAGGGTCATATTGGATATTAGTCACGATAACAGTCTTTAGCTTTCAGCAAAACCAAATATCAACAACACTCAAATGCCAAACTCTGGGTAGTTGGATGTACAAGTCTTCCTCTTGAATAATTCAGCATTAACACAAGA
This sequence comes from Thymallus thymallus, assembly GCA_023634145.1. Taxonomy (NCBI): domain Eukaryota; kingdom Metazoa; phylum Chordata; class Actinopteri; order Salmoniformes; family Salmonidae; genus Thymallus; species Thymallus thymallus. Next base: position 5,350,579 of record CM042399.1, on the reverse strand, counting down.
TGCCCAGACATGATTAAATTCTGCATAAGCGTTAAATGAACACACACATTAGAAAAGGTCTTTACTGTGTCAATTAGTTGATTCAGTTCATCTTCGCCCCATGGGCCCTGGCAACCTCATCTGTTTTTAAATGGATTCGTATTACAGACGAGAAAGGGGACACTTTCAATTACATGTCACTATGTTGACTGACAGTCAGGCACTATTTGATAGGGCTTTTATTTGAATTTCTTGCATTTCATTAAGGTAATCATTTATCATGGAAATTATTCTGTTAGGATTTTCAGAAATGTGCTGCTGCATTAGTTCAGGTATTGCACAGTCTGTAGAATACGTTCAATTATGGCATGAGGAGCCACGTCTGACTATATGGGCTCTATTTTAACTATCTTAACCCAAAAGGGCAGGGTTTTTCTGAATTAACAAGTTGTGGGTGTGTCGAGGCTTGGCCGCTCACTGGCCAATCAGAACGTGCTCTGTGGCGAAATATGTGGCTGCGAATTTGTGAATTTACAGTCTTTTATGTATTGCCTTGAAATCAACTCCAATTCCAATGTAAGCCCGTTATAGTTTGTTAAATGGCTTACAGAAACGAAATAACAAAATTCATACATGGAATTCTCTTTGCTAAATATGTTAACTTGAACCCATTTACAGTCCACATTGTTCTAAGTAATTGCATGGCTTCAATGTGGAAATATATAGATAGCATTCACACTGATGTATGGGCTAGGCCTACTGTACATTGCATTATGGCTGAGCATGGACATGCCAAATGTTGTCAATAATCAAGAATAAATTTATTATTGATATGGCCTAAAAAAAGAACAAATAATTCTAATCAAAACTAAACAACTTGTTTTAAATGTCACATTTACAGGCTCCATCATTTCTATCATATGATATTAAAACAACGCAGACTATGGAGGGTTTTACCCACATCCAAACTGTTCACAGTCGCTGGACAAAGATCCTATATAAAGAGACTGTGCCCTCACCCTCATACTGCTCCCAAATAGGCCTATGTTTTATGAAGATAATCCAAACCAATTTACAGATCAGATCGCATTCACACACTTCAAGAAGTTGAATTGCAAGTGTGCCATGGACACCAGGTGAATCATTCTAATACAAGTGTGCCATGGACACCAGGTGAATCATTCTAATACAAGTGTGCCATGGACACCAGGTGAATCATTCTAATACAAGTGTGCCATGGACACCAGGTGAATCATTCTAATACGTTGGTTGTAATAAAATGTAACAAAAAACAAGCAATACATTTTTTTTGTAAAAAACAACAATAAATAAATATATGTAATGATGTCATAATACCTCCAGGATAAAAAAGACTCTCTGCTGTTGAACCAGCCTTTGTTATAGTAGGCCTAAGGGAGGGCTTGGGTTTTGAATATATGAAACAGAAAACAAGCCATTTTTACAGGTTACAGATAACTTTGAAATACCAGGTTCACCAAAGTTCTCATGTCTCGTTTCATGACGGGCATGGACTAGTACCCTACATAATGGAGGGTTTTTTTTTACAACATGGGGCCTGCATGGCTATAATAATGTGGGCCTGCCTACAATGCATAGATAAAAAGGGAATGTCAGCTCACTGTTTCACTCCTCTCAAACGTGATATTTTAATACAGCTTTGGCGATTAAGATTTATTTCCAAGCGGTCTCAGGAGCCAAACACTTTATCGACAGTCTTGACTTCTTTGCGATTACACTTCCGCCGAAGTCGGCCCCTCTCCTGGTTCGGGCGGCCACAGGCGGTCGACGTCACCCGCGTATTAGCCGCCACCGATCCAGTTCACATGTTACGTCTGTCTTGTTTCACTCACACCTGGTTCCCATCCCACTAATTGTCTGTGTCCTATTTATCCCTCTGCTCCCCCCTGAATTTAGTCTGTGATTTTTATGTGTTTAGTGTACTCCGGTTGGAGGTTTATTTGCTCAGTAAATAACAAGTTTATTCACGACCCTGTTTTCCTGCTTCCACCACCACGACCTCATTCGAGTGCCTTGACATGGGCTGACAAAAAAAAGACTTGATTGAGAAAAGGGGAGGCTATGCTTGGTTTTTAAATCAAATAAAACAAATTGGTAAAAAACATGAGTTTTTTATGTTTTTAAAATACGTGGGACAAGACTGGAACTACCAACTGGACATGACGGAATTGAGTGAGGAGAAAAAAAGGGTAAAAATGGATAGGCTACATCTCTGCTGTCAAAAATCATGCCATAACCAACTGTGTTACCGCTAAAAACAGCTTTTGGTTGGTCTTAAATATCCCTATCAGCGCTGCCTGAAATTCACACTTTGGATCATATTTTTAAGACACACCTCAAATATTTCCACCCCCCCATCTGAGCGCAAGCGATCTGATATAAGACGGGTAAATTGCAAAATGCCAGGGTGCTAGTTTTTACATGACACTGGCGCCACCTTAACGCCAGTCAACAACAGAGCCCTGAGTGTAATGAAACCCAGTATGTTCTGTTCATTAGTTATCAAAGCTGTTGTGAAGTGTCATTTAACGCATGAGAGAGAGAGAGAAAGAGAGAGAGAGTGAGAGAAAGAGAGAGAGAGTGAGAGAAAGAGAGAGAGAGGTGCTCCAAGATAGGAGGATGAAGGCCCCTGTCAGAGCGGGAAACCCTCATCCTGATTTAAAAGACCTCGGCCATATTTGGACTGGAGCATCACAAGACCTGTGTGCCAGAAGCACACTCACAAGATTTAACCCCGATAACTACTTTATTATTACTTCAGGTCAGCGGCTTGCCAATTTGACTCACTTCTATTTCATCAGTCTCTGCAAGGCCAGACACCATTTTAATAGAGACTGCATTGCATTGAATTACATTTTAATTACATTTTAATCTGAATGAAAGTTGGAGAAAAGCAAACAGAGGGAAAAAACCAAAGGGCTCTAAGAATATCTCCTTTTTTTAAAAAATCTGCAACCACTGGCCATGTTTCCTCAAATGAACTGAACTGACATTTCAGCTCTGCTTGGAAATGTATGGCTCTGGACCTGTTCTGATTTATCCATTATACAACTCGGATCCTCCATCGACTCCATTGCTTGGAGTTGCGCTCATAGCTCAAGTAAGGATATGGCTTACACTGTTTTAATAGGCTGTGGTACCGTTGGCAAACTCAAGAGGTTAGCATCACATTTGCACCCTGGTAGTCAATTAAAGGGCATAGTTATTGGCCTTTGACAGCATACATGGTGTAATCCCTTATATTTCTATGTCCTTTCTATGGTCCTTTGTTGATTTTGACACATTTTGAACATATGCTCCTTTACAGTCAATGTGTTGTTAGCTCAAAAGAGAAGCCCACTGTGGTCTGTTAACCCAGTGCTTTTAGTTCAAATGTGAACTCCATTAACTTGAATGCCCCCTCGTTTCTTTCAAATAAGGTAGAGGGCTTGGGCTGTTGCACAATAGCAACCAAAGCCCATGTAAGTCAGTTTATAACATTCTACCATTGGTTACTCTGAGAGCTCCTCATATTGACATTGGCTGCGGCCTCAGGCCCTATGATGCTAACCTTGGAAAATAAATTCCAATTTCTACTCCTTCCTCTATTACTAATAGGGATAGACCAAATGGTGCTGTTCTATGCAATCTTATATCCATACTAACTACATCAATATCAACCATCAGACACAGTCTGCAACTAATCGCCTATTGAACGTAGCTTGTTTGAGTTGGAGTTTCCATGTGACTTCAACAATTGTAAAGGACTCTGGGTTGATGCAGCTGAACATTAGGACCTTACTTCCTATACTGGATTACATCAAGATCTGGGCTATTCTGGTATTGACTGAAGCTTGGATCTCTGGGGACATTTTGGACTCAGATATTAATATTGAGGGTTATAATGTGTTCAGAGCTGACAGACAGGGTAGAGGTGGTGGAGTGGCCATTTTTATGAATAAAAAAAATCTCTTGTCTCTTTACTGAAATCCATTTCCCTTAGCAATTTTTCTAGCTACTATCTTTAAACCTTTGTCTGTGAAACAATGTATCCATAACTGTTATAGGTGTCTACCGTCCTCCCTCAGCTAACTAGCTAACAATTTGTGCACTCGAGGAATTAACTGGTTTGTTGTCTTCTTTTATTAAACCAGAACGTATTATCCTGGGTGACATAAATTAGGACTGGAAAATGCAGGCTTCAGGCAATCTAAAAGACGTGTAATGATCTAAGCCTACACGGCCCAACCCCAAAGACAACTCTGATTGATCTTATTTTAACGAATACACCAGAGAAGTATGTTTCTACTGGTGTCTTAGTGACCATTGCCCAGTTGTTTGTGTTAGAGATGTGAGAATACAGCAGGCTAAGCCTTGTGTCATCACAATGAGGAACTTTAGAAACTTCAGTCAACAGATGAATTCAATATTATTATGGATAATCATGATAAACAGGCTTAAAAGTAGATTGAATAGAAGTCGTTCATAAAAGAGATGACGCGTGTTTCAAGCCCAGGAACACAGCAACTGAGGAGGGTGTGTAACTAACATTAAGAACTGCTCTTGCTATATTATATAGAAGGAACTTTTCTCTTTCTTTAATGTTTTATTTTTTCTCCTTTTTCGAACGATGGACTGAGCAGGCTGGGCTTGACGTGCTTACAGGTTTTGCTAGGATTGTCTTAATATGAGCATGAATCTATAAAGTTGTGCTATTGTTATCATTTCTATGTTATATTATTATTATTTTTATTATTATTATTATTGATTTTTTCTGACTGTTTTCTATATTATTTTGCTAGTTCTTAAGAAGCACCCTCGTAGCCATGCAATAGACCTATGGGGGCTTTGAATGTGTGAGTGAAGAGTGGCAGTATCAAATTATGTTTCCATGGGACTGCCCATATTTCCCTTGGGTCTACGCCAGTTGGCGGCCAAAGGTTTGCTTAGAACGCAATGGCGCGTCATGAGTCAAGGAGGTGGTCTGATGGTGTTAAGGACAACAGACCTCATAGATAGGGGGTTTTAGTGGGTGAATATCAGAGGACAATAGGGAGGTTTACACAGTTGCATCTGCAGTGTGCTTAACAGATATTATGGTACAGCTATATGGACACTCAATAATCATGGTGCTTTTTAATGGTAAGTTTACAACCACTGGATGTTGTAAGTATAATTGAAACTTGGGTATCATTATGGTAAGTGGGGTAATAAGTATAGCCAGTTAAAATTGTAATGGCTTAGTGGATCATAAAAATAAAAAAATATACATTTTTACCTGGCTAAAAGTGAAAGAATATAACATATATTGTTTACAGGAAACTCACTCTACAAATATAGATGAGGTTGGGTGGAAAAAGGATTGGGAGGGAGACCTTTACTATTGTCATGGTCAAATGAACTCAAAAAGGAGTGATTATGTTCATTACCAACAATTGTGATCCAATTGTGTAAACTGTGCAAACATATCCTCAAGGAAGATTAATTATTTTAAATATGCTATTGGACCAAAAACAGATCTGGCTGATTAATCTATATGGTCCAAATAACGATGATCCACAAGTAGAAATAATAATCTATTGAGCTCACATGTAACAAATCAATCTATTATTATGGTGGTAGAATATAATACGGTTTTAAGTACCTCAACGGATCATCAAGGAAATCACATTACAAACTATCATTCTCATGCACTTAAAGAGATCTCGAATATCATGGATACATTAGAACTAGTGGATATATAGAGGCTGAAAAACCCTGACCTGGTGAGATACACATGGAGGAGGATTAACCACTAAACAGGTTAGAGTTAATAACAGTACAGGTAGATGGTAATGTAAACTGTACTATAGAGACACTAAACAGGTTAGAGTTAATTACAGTACAGGTAGATGGTAATGGAAACACCAATGCTATATATACTGTATATATTTACACACAGTAGATGGGCTATACAACAATCTCAGCTCTTCAGATTTGTGTGCGAAGAGACAGAATCATTAGATAATTTATTCTGGTATGTAGCTTGTTTCTGGTCACAGGTTCAAGAATGGCAATATGCAACATTCCTTAAATAACCCTACAAATAATGTTTGGCAATTTGGAAAGCCATTGTAAATGAATTCACAGTATATTAATTCTTCATAATCTTTAGCTCACAATCTGTGGACACTATGCGATCATAAAGGTTCACAATTCATGTAAAACATCACAGCAGAGTTGAAAATATTTTGCACTTGGAAACCAAACAAGGGTGGTCTATAGTGATTGGTGGGATGGGCTGAAAGGGGCTGAGGGGTGAGGCGGACTGCCAGATGGTGAGGCCAATAGTGGCGAGCTTTACACCACTCCAGCCGACGCTTGGCATTGCACATGATGATCTTAGGCTTGTGTGCAAATCCATTTCATGAAGCTCCCGACGAACAGTTCTTGTGCTCAGGTTACTTCCAGAGGCAGTTTGTAACTCGGTAGTGACTGTTGCAACCGAGGACAGACAATTTTTACGCCCCCCAGCTTCATCGCTCTGTGGTCCCGTTCTGTGAGCTAGTGTGTCCTACCACTTCACCGCTGAGCTGTTGTTGCTCCTAGACGTTTCCACTTCACACTATCAGCACTTATAGTTGGGCAGGGCAGAAAGTTGATGAACTGACTTGTTGGAAAAGTGGTATCCTATGACGGTGACACGTTGAAAGTCACTGAGCTCTTCAGTATGGGCTATTCTACCGAAGAACACCATCCCAACCGTGAAGCACGGGGGGTGACAGCATCATGTTGTGGGGGTGCTTTGCTGCAGGAGGAACTGGTGCACTTCACAAAATAGATGGCATCATGAGGAAGGAAAATTATGTGGATATATTGAAGCAACATCTCAAGACATCAGTCAGGAAGTTAAAGCTTGGTCGCAAATGGGTCTTCCGTATGAACAATGACCCCAAGCATACTTCCAAAGTTGTGGCAAAATGGCTTAAGGAAAACAAAGTCAAGGTATTGGAGTGGCCATCACAAAGCCCTGACCTCAATCCTATTAAACATTTGTGGACAGAACTGAAAAAGCGTGTGCGAGCAAAGAGGCCTACAAACCTGATTCAGTTACACCAGTTCTGTCAGGAGGAATGGGCCAAAATTCTCCAAACTTATTGTGGGAAGCTTGTGGAAGGCTACCCAAAACATTTGACCCAAGTTAAACAATTTAAAGGCAATGCTACCAAATACTAATTGAGTGTATGTAAACTTCTGACCCACTGGGAATGTGATGAAAGAAATAAAAGCTGAAATAAATCATTGTCTCTACTATTATTCTGACATTTCACATTCTTAAAATAAAGTGGTGATCCTAACTGACCTAAGACAGGGAATTTTTACTAGGATTAAATGTCAGGAATTGTGTAAAACTGAGTTTAAATGTATTTGGCTAAGATGTATGTAAACTTCAGACTTCAACTATATATATATATATATATATATATATATATATATATATATATATATATATATATATACAGCGGGTGAAGTAAGTATTGAACACGTCACCATTTTTCTCAGTAAATACATTTCCAAAGGTGCTATTGACATGACATTTTCACCAGATGTTGGTAACAACCCAAGTAATCCATATATACAAAGAAACCAAAACAAATAAGTTCAGAAATTAAGTTATGTGTAATAATGTGAAATGACACAGGGAAAAAGTATTGAACACACTTACTGATATCTATTTAATACTTTGTACAAAAGCCTTTGTTGGTAATGACAGCTTCAAGACGCCTCCTGTATGGAGAAACTAGTCACATGCATTGCTCTGGTGTGATTTTGGCCCATTCTTCCACACAAACAGTCTTCAAATCTTGAAGGTTCCGTGGGCCTCTTCTATGAATCTTGATCTTCAGTTCTTTCCATAGATTTTCAATGGGATTTAAGTCAGGTGATTGGCTGGGCCATTCTAGCAGCTTTATTTTCTTTCTTTGAAAACAATTGAGAGATTCCTTGGCTGTGTGTTTGGGATCATTGTCTTGCTGAAATGTCCATCCTCGTTTCATCTTCATCATCCTGGTAGATGGCAGCAGATGTGAAGTTTGCCAGTACCATTTGCTGAAAAGCAGCCCCACACCATGATGTTCCCACCTCCAAACTTCACTGTTGGTATGGTGTTTTTAGGGTGATGTGCAGTGCCATTTCTCCTCCAAACATGGTGTGTATTATGACATCCAAACAGTTCAATTTTGCTCTCATCTGATCACACTATATTCTCCCAGTATTTCACTGGGTTTTCCAAATGTTGTGCAGCAAACTTTAAACGAGCTTCAACATGCTTTTTTTCCAGCAATGGAGTCTTGCGTGGTGAGCGTGCATACAGGCCATGGAGGTGGAGTGCATTACTTACTGTTTTCTTTGAGACAACAGTATCTGCTAATTGCAGGTCTTTTTGAAGCTCTCCACAAGTGGTCCTTGGCTCTTGGACAACTCTTCTGATTATTATTTTCACTCCTCTGTCAGAAATCTTGCGAGGAGCACCTGGTCGAGGCAAATTTATGGTGAAATTATTGTCTTTCCACTTCCGTATTATGGCCCCAACAGTGCTCACTGGAAAATTCAGAAGCTTAGAAATGCGCCTATAACCAATGCCATCATTATGTTTTGCAACAATTAGGTTGCGAAGGTCTTGAGACAGCTCTTTGCTTTTACCCATCATGAGATGTGTCTTGTGTGACACCTTGGCAATGAGACCTTTTTGTAGGCCAGTAGTTGGGACTGAACCAGCTGATATTAATTTGCACTGACAGGGGGCTGGATTGCTTTTTAATTACTGATAGTTTTCAGCTGTTGTCTTGGCTTTCCATGCCTTTTTGCACCTCCCTTTCTTCATGTGTTCAATACTTTTTCCCTGTGTCATTTCACAATATTACACATAACTTAATAACTTAATGTTGGTAACAACCCAAGTATGGATTACTTGGGTTGTTACCAACATCTGGTGAAAATTTCATGTCAATAACACCTTTGGAAATATATTTACAGAGAAAAATGGTGACGTGTTCAATACTTATTTCACCCGCTGTATATTACATCTTAGTCATGTGAATGCTGTATATGAAAGTACCATATTTGTAGTGTGTAAAATGTGTCTGTAAAAAGCTATTTTTGTCCTCTGAAGATGGGTTGATAAAACAAATAAGAAAAGAGGAGACAAATCAGAAAGGATGAACGTGATTATTATCATAAGGGGGAAAGGAGAGAATTTCTTCAAGATTGTAATGGGAATCTGGCTAAATTCGGGAAAACTGTCGAATCCCTGAAGGGTTCTACTTCCTGACTGTTGATCTGGCTGTGTCAAAACTACAGTCAGATGACACTATTACAGTGGGGAGAACAAGTATTTGATACACTGCCGATTTTGCAGGTTTTCCCACTTACAAAGCATGTAGAAGTCTGTAATTTTTATCATAGGTACTCTTCAACTGTGAGTGACGGAATCTAAAACAAAAATCCAGAAAATCACATTGTATGATTTTTAAGTAATTAATTTGCATTTTATTGCATGACATAAGTATTTGATACATCAGAAAAGCAGAACTTAATATTTGGTACAGAAACCTTTGTTTGCAATTACAGAGATCATACGTTTCCTGTAGTTCTTGACCAGGTTTGCACACACTGCAGCAGGGATTTTGGCCCACTCCTCCATACAGACCTTCTCCAGATCCTTCAGGTTTCAGGGCTGTCGCTGGGCAATACAGACTTTCAGCTCCCTCCAAAGATTTTCTATTGGGTTCAGGTCTGGAGACTGGCTAGGCCACTCCAGGACCTTGAGATGCTTCTTACAGAGCCACTCCTTAGTTGCCCTGGCTGTGTGTTTCGGGTCGTTGTCATGCTGGAAGACCCAGCCACGACCCATCTTCAATGCTCTTACTGAGGGAAGGAGGTTGTTGGCCAAGATCTCGCGGTACATGGCCCCATCCATCCTCCCCTCAATACGGTGCAGTCGTCCTGTCCCTTTTGCAGAAAAGCATCCCCAAAGAATGATGTTTCCGCCTCCATGCTTCATGGTTGGGATGGTGTTCTTGGGGTTGTACTCATCCTTCTTCTTCCTCCAAACACGGCGAGTGGAGTATAGACCAAAAAGCTCTATTTTTGTCCCATCAGACCACATGACCTTCTCCCATTCCTCCTCTGGATCATCCAGATGGTCATTGGCAAACTTCAGACGGGCCAGGACATGCGCTGGCTTGAGCAGGGGGACCTTGCGTGCGCTGCAGGATTTTAATCCATGACGGCGTAGTGTGTTACTAATGGTTTTCTTTGAGACTGTGGTCCCAGCTCTCTTCAGGTCATTGACCAGGTCCTGCCATGTAGTTCTGGGCTGATCCCTCACCTTCCTCATGATCAATGATGCCCCACGAGGTGAGATCTTGCATGGTGCCCCAGACCGAGGGAGATTGACCGTCATCTTGAACTTCTTCCATTTTCTAATAATTGCGCCAACAGTTGTTGCCTTCTCACCAAGCTGCTTGCCTATTGTCCTGTAGCCCATCCCAGCCTTGTGCAGGTCTAAAATTTTATCCCTGATGTCCTTACACAGCTCTCTGGTCTTGGCCATTGTGGAGAGGTTGGAGTCTGTTTGATTTAGTGTGTGGACAGGTGTCTTTTAAGCAGGTAACGAGTTCAAACAGGTGCAGTTAATACAGGTAATGAGTGGAGAACAGGAGGGATTCTTAAAGAAAAATGTTTGTGATTTTTGTTTTAGATTCCGTCACTCACAGTTGAAGAGTACCTATGATAAAAATGACAGACCTCTACATGCTTTGTAAGTAGGAAAACCTACAAAATCGGCAGTGTATCAAATACTTGTTCTCCCCACTATATGTATGATATTGTCCTGACGGTTGATCTGGCTGTGTCAAAACTACAGTTAGATGATACTATTATGTATGATATTGTCCTGACTGTTGATCTGTCTGTGTCTTAACTACAGTCAGATGATACTATTATGTATGATATTGTCCTGACTGTTGATCTGGCTGTGTCATAACTACAGTCAGATGATACTATTATGTATGATATTGTTCTGACTGTTGATCTGGCTGTGTCAAAACTACAGTCAGATGATACTATTATGTATGATATTGTCCTGACTGTTGATCTGGCTGTGTCATAACTACAGTCAAATGATACTATTATGTATGATATTGTCCTGACTGTTGATCTGGCTGTGTCAACTCAGATTTTATAGCTATGCAGGAATCTTGATGATTTAAAACTTATGCTTAATACGGGCAACACAAAATACATGTTATTTTTAAACTCTCGTCAAAATATTTCAAATGAACTACATGTTTACTCATTCGATGGTTCTCCAATCAAACGTGTTCGCACATATAAATACTTAAGAAGAGATTTCAAGTTGTCTTTTTCTACAGAAACAGATGGTGCCTTTCACTAAGCAGTAGGAAGAAGATTATTCACTTAACCTTTTTTATTTGTTCTTAATTGTGGTGATATTTTTTTTTTATCAAAGAGCAGCTGCTTCTACTTTTAAACCTTTGGACGCCATCTACCAATAGTACCCTTCGTTTTGTTACAGGCGACAGTTTTGATGCTCATCACTGCATCCTGTATCTAAAGGTTGTCTGGACACTAAAGACCCGTTGATCTATACATTACTCCCGTTAAAGGCCCTTCTTCATAAACTTCTGTATTATCTAACTTTGCTTATAAAGTACGCCAGTTTCAAGTATTGATTGCAGAGGAATGTAACTGTTTTTCTGGGTAATTTGTCGTTTTTAATTTGTGCTTACCATGACTGTGTCTTTGAATTTAAATGTGTGTGTATATATACACTGGGGGCCAAAAGTTTGGAATATAAGTCATTCAAGGGTTTTCCTTTATTTGGACAAATTTTTACATTGTAGAATAAAAGTGAAGACATCAAAACTATGACATAACACATATGGAATCATGTAGTAAAGTTCAAGTAACAGACTCATCTCAACATCAACTGTTCAGAGGAGACTGTGTGAATCAGTCCTTCATGGTCGAAATGCTGCAAAGAAACCACTTCTAAAGGACACCAATAAGAAGAAGAGACTTGATTGGGCCAAGAAACACGAGCAATGGACATTAAACCGGTGGAAATTTGTCCTTTTGTCTGATTTTTGGTTCCAATCTCAACCCAACTGAGATGGTTTGGGATGAGTCGGACCGCAGTGAAGGAAAAGCAGCCAACAATTGCTCAGCATATGTGGGAACTCCTTCAAGACTGATGGAAAAGCATTCCAGGTGAAGCTGGTTGAGAGAATGCCATGAGTGTGCAAAGCTGTCATCAAGGCAAAGGGTGGCTATTTGAAGATTCTCAAATATAAAATATATTTTGATTTGTTTAACACTTTGGTTACTACATGATTCTATATGTGTTATATCATAGTTTTAATGTCTTCACTTTTATTCTACAATGTAAAAAATAGTGCAAATAAAGAAAATCCCTTGAATGAGTAATATTCCAAACTTTTGGGCCCCAGGGGCAGAATTCCAATCACTGTATGTCTTGGCCTTTGACAGAAAACATGGTGTAATCCCTTATATTTCCATTGTCCTTTCTATGGTCCTGATTTTGACACGTTTTGAACGTATGCTGCTTTTCAGCCAAACACTGCATACAGCTGCACACCATCCACGTCAAAAGGTCTCTTTCAACATTAAATGCAAAATGGATTAAAATGGATTTGAGGTGTTATGGTTTCTTTAGAAATATTGTTTTGCGGGCCTGTGTCATTTTCAAAGGTGTCATTTCAGTAAAAAAATAAAGAAAAACAACAAATGAACATAAATGAGAAGCATAACCATGAGAGGCATAATAAACCTTTTGACTGCCATTCTCTCACATTGTTTGGAGTGGATTTCAGGCAAATGATGAGGTGGCACTAAACCTCCATACACAGCACTCTGCGTGGGAGTGTGCAAACAGATGGAAGACCTGATCTAAATTATAATCTGTTTATCCAATGAGAAGAGGGACAGCTCTAAATTGACGGGCATGAAATTTGCATGAACGTATGTATACACACTGTTGTGAAAATCCCATTGCAGAGACATATGGCTTAACCCCAGTCTAGAGCACCACAATGGAACCAAGATGAGGGTGAAAATAGTCACAGGAAAAGGAACAAACCTGCATTCATGGAAATGTCACAGAGATTAATGTGTGCCTTTTATTTGGTTGTTATTGATTACTTTGTATGTGATCCATTTTTGTGTGACTTATTAGAACATTAAGTCAAACTATGTTTGAACGGTCATCAGACTTGTTACATACCTTATCAACATTGAATGTGATCGAGAGGGACAATGAACAAGATCTATTGGGGGTCAATGCTACAGTCATTCAGTCAATGCTACAGTGCTACAGTCATTCAGTCATTCAGTCATTCAGTCAATGCTTCAGTCATTCAGTCAATCAGTCATTCAGTCATTCAGTCATTCAGTCAATGCTACAGTGCTACAGTGCTACAGTGCTACAGTCATTCAGTCATTCAGTCATTCAGTCAATGCTACAGTCATTCAGTCATTCAGTCACTGCTACAGTGCTAACGTCATTCAGTCATTCAGTCAATGCTACAGTGCTACAGTCATTAAGTCATTTAGTCACTGCTACAGTGCTACAGTGTTACAGTCATTCAGTCAGTGCTACAGTGCTACAGTCATTCAGTCATTCAGTCACCGCTACAGTGCTACAGTCATTCAGTCATTCAGTCAATGCTACAGTGCTACAGTCATTCAGTCATTCAGTCAATGCTACAGTGCTACAGTCATACAGTAATTCAGTCAATTCTACAGTGCTACAGTCATTCAGTCAATGCTACAATGCTACAGTCATTCAGTCAATGCTACAGTGCTACAGTTATTCAGTCATTTAGTCAATGCTACAGTGCTACAGTTATTCAGTCATTCAGTCAATGCTACAGTGCTACAGTTATTCAGTCATTCAGTCAATGCTACAGTGCTACAGTCATTCAGTCAATGCTACAGTGCTACAGTCATTCAGTCATTCAGTCAATGCTACAGCGCTACAGTTATTCAGTCATTCAGTCAATGCTACAGCGCTAGAGTCATTCAGTCATTTGGAATCCATCGAAATAAAGTTGTAGCAGCTTGCTTTAAATTACACCTCAGGTGTCATCACACTGAGAAACAAAATGACTGCCATATATATATCTGATGCAAGGGGTTCTCTAAGGAAGGAATTCGAACTTGAGATCAGTGTTGTTTTCATGGAAATCTATAATTGATAGTCAAGTTAAGTGTGTATATCTCAAATTAGGATTCTGCTCTCAACGATTTCTAAATCTAAGTGTCCAAAAGCATCAATCCTTATCCCTGTCACAGTTTTCTCAAAACATATCAACTCAAATCAACATTTTGATCAAATTGGCAATACCTTGAAGTTACCTATAACCAAAGGGGATTTAAATATTTGGTTTTAAAATGTGCTTTACCCTTTTGAGATCTCAGAACAAACGACAAATGTGGTTAAAATCTCATATGTGTTTTATTTCACGTTTACTCATTTTGTATCATAATGGCAATATTTCCACAGTGCTCTCCACCATCTGTGGGGATGTGATACCTTTCTGTAGCACAGTGAACGGGGGGTGGAAGTGGTGTTTTCTGTAATCCCAGAATCCCTCACATCGAATCATGCAAATTTGGTGCACTTTGAAGCGAATCCAGCTCCTACCATATGCACAGTGAAAACAACAATTTATTATGCATGCATTGCACCAAGCTTATGGTAATTTTATTTCACTGGTATTCCATAAACTCAAATTTGAGGGTACATACATATCTAAGTTATCTTTAAAAAAATGTATGCTTTATCTGATTGTGTTGTGCATTCCTGCATATCAAGTGATGCTTTTAAAGGAAGTTCATGAGAGCTGTTTGGTTTAAGTAAGGTTACATTTCTGCAATTGCAAATCTAAACAGTACTGCTGTTTTTACAGCAGTTTCAGCTGCCTAGTATTTTCTAGAAACTATGTAGTAATATGTAATAAAAGTACTGCTTTATTTTACAGCAGTTTCAGCTGCCTAGTATTTACTAGGAACTATGTAGTAATATGTAATAAAAGTACTGCTTTATTTTACAGCAGTTTCAGCTGCCTAGTATTTACTAGGAACTATGTAGTAATATGTAATAAAAGTACTGCTTTATTTTACAGCAGTTTCAGCTGCCTAGTATTTACTAGGAACTATGTAGTAATATGTAATAAAAGTATGACAGTTGCACAATATTCCTGATTATGATGCTGTAACGTAAGGGAATAATCTAGTTATGTTCTCCTCTCACTATTCAACACTCATTTCACTTATGAGCTGCGTTATGCACTATGACGTTCTTTATGAATGTTACTAGGTTATGAAAGTTCTATGAATGCTGTTATGAATGCTTTATGCATGTAGCGTCAAAGAAAGCCTGTAAACCCAGCCTTGATATTCATTGCTTACCTGGGTCACCCTGCTCAAAAAGCACTCATAAGTGTTTATGAAGGTTTACGTAGTGTGTATGAATGGTCATTGAGCACTCATAAGTGTTTATGAAGGTTTACGTAGTGTGTATGAATGGTCATTGAGCCCTCTTAGATGACACCATTCCCTCCCTGATTCCTGTTTACATATCTCAAAGGCCAAATAATGTCCATCAGCATGCTTTATTCCTCTCTGAATAGCAGTGGATTAAAATGCACATGAATGATATTTTAATTTGTTTTCTGTCTAATTAATTCTCTCAACATGCCAAGACATTTTTTTAATCTCAGCTAATTCCTACTTTAGGGGAGGAATCATGCAGTCTTTAATTGGCAAGCAGGGATGTAACAGAGAGGTACTGGTGTCTCCCTTTCAGATCTAAGCTTGGTTTTGTTTCCACATGGAATTTTAAATGAAGAGAGGTGTCAGTTACTGGCGGATTCATTGCTAAATATACAAGGTGACACATTTTTTCCAGTCTCTGAAAGACTTTGCTTTTACCCCATCCCTCTCCCAAGGTGGGCTTTTTTGAAAGGTTGGCAGACACTAACAACACAAAATCTTTTGGGCAAAACTGAAAGAACTGACCAGACCTCAAAGGCTTAAAGTGATTCCTCTCATCAACGCGAATTCGACTATGGATCATTTCTATTGTTCTATTAGCTACATTCAACCATACATGTTTCAACCAGAATATAGCGATAGGATTCTAAACAAAGACTTGGAGTTAGCTAGAAACTCAGCTACAGCCGATGTCAGCACCAAGATGGCAAACGTGACTCGTTTCAGGAAACTAGGCGTATGTCGCGGATCACTACTTCACAGGAGAGCCATTTGAACGTAAACTATTTTAGTTGGGGCAGTAATGCCTTCTGCAATCTGTAAATACAAATAAAATGTTTAAATTATGAGACTAGTTGGTTAAGCCACAGAAAAAGACAGCAACCTTCCCACTAGCCATGATTGGCTGACATAATGAGTGGGCTGGACATGCCGGGAGAGGAGTTTGGATTGGTCTGCCATATAGAAGTCTTCTGTCTATTTGAGCTGATCAGTATGTGTAGGTAATCCTATCTAACACGGCTTTTAAAAAATGTATAGTGTAGTGCAGTTGCATAAGTGTTGCTCTCCACTTTCTGGAGGATGGAGTTCTGAAATCAGTGGAATTAGAGTAAGATAACTAAGGAGATGGAGAAAACACCTGTCTGGATTACATCTTCAAACTAAGGGCAACCGTGGCATCCGTGAGGGAGTGTCACGAGAGGGTGCATACCTCGACCAAGACGCAGCGCAGGGATTATAGTTCCACATTGTTTTATTTATTTACTATGTAATAAAATCACCAAATGAACGAACAAACACGATAGACACAACGTCACGTTCACCAAAACACACACACGAATGAACGGACGTAACAAAAAGTTGCACACTTACTTTCACCGTGACTTGCGAAATAATCGACAACGACCCACAACCCAGTGTGAAAATTACAAACCTATGTAGGATCTCTAATTAGAGACAATGCGCTACAGCTGCCTCTAATTAGGGATCCCACACAAACCACCACCAGAAACAGAAAGAATGGAACTGTTAGACTCTGACCATGGCTACATAGAGAAGAAAATGGGCTTCTCTATGGCCAGAGCCTGACAGGGAGACAAATTAATCCATGATCTATATGGGTAAGATAGTCTAGCTAGCTACATTTTCAGATGTTACATGTTTCTAATTTTGACAGAAAGTGGTTTCATTTCAAGCTAAAGTGTACTGTTAGATAGCTAATGTAAGCTAGCTGGCTCGCTAGCTAACGTTACCTGTATGATCTTATTATTCGTATATCAGAGCCATTTGCTTGCTAACATTAAACCTGGTTGATTAGCTACTTCCAGATTTATGCAGGGTAGTAAAGTCATGAGTTGGGATCATTGTTTAACTAGCTAATGTTGGCTGGCTGGCTCGCTAGGTAAAGTTACACTACCGTTCAAAAGTTTGGGGTCATTAGAAAACCCTTTTGCAATTATATTAACACAGCTGAAAACTGTTGAGCTGATTAAAGAAGGCACAACAGAAGATGGCCTTCTTTAGACTATTTGTGGGTTCGATTACAGAACTTTCTTCTGAAACTTGTCAGTCTATTCTTGTTCTGAGAAATGAAGGGTACTCCATGCGAGAAATTGCCAAGAAACTGAAGATCTTGTACAACGCTGTGTACTACTCCCTTCACAGAACAGCGCAAACTGGCTCTAACCAGAATAGAAAGAAGAGTGGGAGGCCCAACTGAGCAAGAGGAAAAGTACGTTTTATAGTGTCTAGTTTGAGAAACAGACGCCTCACAAGTCCTCAACTGGCAGCTTCATTAAATAGTACCCGCAAAACACCAGTCTCAACATCAACAGTGAAGAGGTGACTCCGGGAAAGCCTTCACAAGAATAGACTGACAAATTTCAGAAGAAAGTTCTTTGTTTCTGGCCATTTTGAGCCTGTAATCGAACCCACAAATGCTGATGCTCCAGATACTCAACTAGTCTAAAGAAGGCCAGTTTTATTGCTTCTTTAATCAGCACAACAGTTTTCAGCTGTGTTAACATAATTGCAAAAGTGTTTTCTAATGATCAATTAGCCTTTTAAAATGATAAACATGGATTAGCTAACACATCGTGCCATTAGAACACAGGAGTGATGGTTGCTGATAATGGGCCTCTGTACACCTATGTAGATATTCCATAAAAAATCAGCCGTTTCACCTACAATAGACATTTACAACATTAACAATGTCTACACTGTATTTCTGATCAATTTGATGTTATTTTAATGGACAACAAAATGGGCTTTTCTTTAAAAAACAAGGACATTTTTAAGTGACCCCAAACTTTTTAATGGTAGTGTACATTATTAAGTATATGTAAAGACTTGATTAAATCAAGAATAGTCTGATGAGTGACAATATTAGCCTATCACTTGTGAATGATGCCCAGCTTAAGGCAAGAAACAATGCCTTTTTTTTGTGACTTTTTCGAATCATAGTTGCACACCTCATGTAGCCCTAGTACATAGGCCTATATGTTTTGATAAGGTTTGATAAGGTTCGTATCACAACTAAAGTGGCCAAATAACTTCTTAAAATGAAGCACATTAATCTACTTTACAATGGGTGTAGAGTCTAACTAACATACATACAATGGGTTTAGAGTCTAACTAACATACATACAATGGGTTTAGAGTCTAACTAACATACATACAATGGGTTTAGATCCTAACTAACATACATACAATGGGTTTAGAGTCTAACTAACATACATTCAATGGGTGTAGAGTCTAACTAACATACATACAGTGGGTGTAGAGTCTAACTAACATACATACAATGGGTTTAGAGTCTAACTAACATACATACAATGGGTTTAGAGTCTAACTAACATACATACAATGGGTGTAGAGTCTAACTAACATACATACAATGGGTTTAGAGTCTAACTAACATACATACAATGGGTGTAGAGTCTAACTAACATACATACAATGGGTTTAGAGTCTAACTAACATACATACAATGGATTTAGAGTCTAACTAACATACATACAATGGGTGTAGAGTCTAACTAACATACATACAATGGGTGAAGAGTCTAACTAACATACATACAATGGGTTTAGAGTCTAACTAACATACATACAATGGGTGTAGAGTCTAACTAACATACATACAATGGGTGTAGAGTCTAACTAACATACATACAATGGGTTTAGAGTCTAACTAACATACATACAATGGGTTTAGAGTCTAACTAACATACATAATCAGAACGTGAGTTTCATGTTGGGGAAGATAATATTCACCATAAATATGCACCTTTATAATAAAAGCATTACATGCGTAACGGTCACTTTAGATAATGGTGTTTTCCTGCTAATGGAACATTAACTCTTATATCTACTGCTGTGTGATCATTGCTGTGTTTATAATGTGAAGAAATGGCCCAATAGTTTATAAACATTTTAAGCTAAACGTTCTGATCTGATGCGTCAGCCTCATTGCGTAAAAAACGTTTATTTGATGTTAGTGGTTGTATTAATTAGGGATCTATTGCATCCCAGACTACGTTTGGAATATTAATTTCTCTCACATAATAGAACAGGTCAACTTCTGTACTATGTGGGACAGTAGATTGACAGGCTAGTGCTTTTGCTGTTCGTTAAACCTACTCATCTTGGTGGCTGACGAAAAGTAAATGTGGACATTTCTTCCAATATCTTCAATATGCGTCTCTGAATTGGATAAGGACGCGCGCAGTTGCGTCCCCGATGTGTCTGTCTTCACTTGTAGCCTGTGAGAAAGACCCGATCACATGATGGAGAGCCATGTGAGTGAGATGAGAGGTTCTTCGGAGCGGGCAGCATTTAGGGAGAAGGGATGCAAAAGGCATGGATTCTTTTAGGGTGCATTACGGCCACACAAAGGGAATGCAGCTGGGAAATTCGAGGCATTATCGAGTGCTTCTCAAATTATAAATGAGAGACTGATGAAGTGTGTACAGCCTGCGCAAAAAAACTAAGCAGAGCTCATGCCTTTCAAGCGACTTTTTACAATGTATACAGAATCCAAACATAGAGCCCAATGTTTGTAGAACAACTAAAGTTACATTAATAACTCTAAATTAAGCATATAGGAAGACCTGTTTCTTTGTTAACCTCAACACAGAATAGCAGCATGTTAACACTCCCTCAAATAGTTTGGAGAAAATATCCTTTCTATTTTATTCAGCTTTGTTCAGTTGTGTTCTTCATACAATAAAATAATGCCACGGAATTCTAAGCAAATCTTGTCTGCTAAATGAACTAGTGTACTCTGACAACTCAGAGTATGCTATTCTGTTCTTCTGAAATAGACTACATTTTCTTCATATCATGCTTCTTTAGACCTGTCTAAAATAAATAATAGATTTATTGTGATGGTGTAGGCTATATCACATGGATTTACAGCGGGTGAAATAAGTATTGAACACGTCACCATTTTTCTCAGTAAATATATTTCCAAAGGTGCTATTGACATGAAACTTTCCCCAGATGTTGGTAACAACCCAAGTAATCCATACATACAAAGAAACCAAAACAAATAAGTTAAGAAATTAAGTTATGTGTAATAATGTGAAATGACACAGGGAAAAAGTATTGAACACACTTACTGATATTTATTTAATACTTTGTACAAAAGCCTTTGTTGGTAATGACAGCTTCAAGACGCCTCCTGTATGGAGAAACTAGTCGCATGCATTGCTCTGGTGTGAGTTGGGCCCATTCTTCCACACAAACAGTCTTCAAATCTTGAAGGTTCCGTGGGCCTCTTCTATGAATCTTGATCTTCAGTTCTTTCCATAGATTTTCAATGGGATTTAAGTCAGGTGATTGGCTGGGCCATTCTAGCAGCATTATTTTCTTTCTTTGAAACCAATTGAGAGTTTCCTTGGCTGTGTGTTTGGGATCATTGTCTTGCTGAAATGTCCTTTTTCCCTGTGTCATTTCACATTATTACACATAACTTAATTTCTGAACTTATTTGTTTTGGTTTCTTTGTATACTACATTTGTTTATGTTAATTACCGGTCAATTACCTTGAGACTGACAGTAATTTGATTGTCATAGCAAACAACCTTAAACAAAAGCACAGCTTATTTATCTGTAACTAAATAAATTGTTAGGGCAGAGGAAACTGAAAGTACTGAAGCTGCTTTTTTCAACACTCACTCACACAGAGACAAACCCAATGTATTTCTGTCAATGTATTTCTTGATATTGCTCACTTACTGTGAGTAACACCAGAAGTTTGGGGCTAGTTTTGGGTCAACGTTGGTGGTAAGAAAGAACTGTCAATAAAACACAACACACACACACACACACACACACACACACACACACACACACACACACACACACACACACACACACACACACACACACACTCACACACACGCACACGCACACACACACACACACACACACATACGTTACCATTTTCTGGTAAGTGTCAACCACAATTATAATTTATCATAGCATGGTTTCACACAGTTAATGCCTTGTGCAGCGTTGAGGTTGCAAAGTGTAGAGATGACTCTGTTGAAATAACTTGGTTAGAAGCTACATCTAGTGTGATGACTTGTTGTACTTCTTTTGAGCAGGGGTTCCATGTCCTCTATCTAAACATGTGTGCACCTTTGACAAAGACCTGCTAGAATCATAAATGAAGACAACTATAATGAAATACATGACAGTAATGACGCTGTAATTTGTGAGAGGTTGGGGGAAGGGGATGTCAGCAGCGTACATATACGTATATATATATATATATACAGTTATTGAAGTCGGAAGTTTACATACACTTAGGTTGAAGTCATTAAAACTAATTTTTCAACCACTCCACAGATTTCATGTTAACAAACTATAGTTTTGGCAAGTCGGTTAGGACATCTACTTTGTGCATGACACAAGTAATTCTTCCAACAATTGTTTACAGACAGATTATTTCACTTAAAATTCACTATATCACAATTCCAGTGGATCAGAAGTTTACATACACTAAGTTGACTGTGCCTTTAAACAGCTTAGAAAATTTCAGAAAATTATGTCATGGCTTTAGAAGCTTCTGATAGGCTAATTTACATCATTTGAGTCAATTGGAGGTGTACCTGTGGATGTATTTCAAGACCTACCTTCAAACTCAGTGCCTCTTTGCTCGACATCATGGGAAAATCAAAAGAAATCAGCCAAGACCTCAGAAAAAGAATTGTTGACCACCACAAGTTTGGTTCATCCTTGAGAGCAATTTGCAAATGCCTGAAGGTACCACGTTCATCTGTACAAACTATAGTACGCAAGTATAAACACCATGGGACCACGCAGCCGTCATACTGCTCAGGAAGGAGACGCGTTCTGTCTCCTAGAGATGAACTTACTTTGGTGCGAAAAGTGCAAATCAATCCCAGAACAACAGCAAAGGATCTTGTGAAGATCCTGAAGGAAAAAGGTACAAAAGCATATACAGCGGGTGAAATAAGTATTGAACACGTCACCGTTTTTCTCAGTAAATATATTTCCAAAGGTGCTATTGACATGATGTTTTCACCAGATGTTGGTAACAACCCAAGTAATCCATACATACAAAGAAACCAAAACAAATAATGTGAAATGACACAGGGAAAAAGTATTGAACACATGAAGAAAGGGAGGTGCAAAAAGGCATGGAAAGCCAAGACAACAGCTGAAAACTATCAGTAATTAAAAAGCAATCCAGCCCCCTGTCAGTGCAAATTAATATCAGCTGGTTCAGTCCCAACTGATGGCCTACAAAAAGGTCTTATTGCCAAGGTGTCACACAAGACACATCTCATGATGGGTAAAAGCAAAGAGCTGTCTCAAGACCTTCGCAACCTAATTGTTGCAAAACATAATGATGGCATTGGTTATAGGTGCATTTCTAAGCTTCTGAATGTTCCAGTACGGAAGTGGAAAGACAATAATTTCACCATAAATTTGCCTTGACCAGGTGCTCCTCGCAAGATTTCTGGCAGAGGAGTGAAAAGAATAATCAGAAGAGTTGTCCAAGAGCCAAGGACCACTTGTGTAGAGCTTCAAAAAGACCTGCAATTAGCAGGTACTGTTGTCTGAAAGAAAAGTAATGCACTCCACCGCCATGGCCTGTATGCACGCTCACCACGCAAGACTCCATTGCTGAAAAAAAAGCATGTTGAAGCTCGTTTAAAGTTTGCTGCACAACATTTGGAAAAGCCAGTGAAATACTGGGAGAATATAGTGTGGTCAGATGAGAGCAAAATTGAACTGTTTGGATGTCATAATACACACCATGTTTGGAGGAGAAATGGCCCTGCACATCACCTTAAAAACACCATACCAACAGTGAAGTTTGGAGGTGGGAACATCATGGTGTGGAGCTGCTTTTCAGCAAATGGTACTGGCAAACTTCACATAATTGAAGGAAGGATGAATGGGCAAATTTACCAAGACATTCTTGACAAAAATCTGCTGCCATCTTCCAGGATGATGAAGATGAAACGAGGGTGGACATTTCAGCAAGACATTGATCCCAAACACACAGCCAAGAAAACTCTCAATTGGTTTCAAAGAAAGAAAATAAAGCTGCTAGAATGGCCCAGCCAATCACCTGACTTAAATCCCATTGAAAATCTATGGAAAGAACTGAAGATCAAGATTCATAGAAGAGGCCCACGGAACCTTCAAGATTTGAAGACTGTTTGTGTGGAAGAATGGGCCAAAATCACACCAGAGCAATGCATGCGACTAGTTTCTCCATACAGGAGGCGTCTTGAAGCTGTCATTACCAACAAAGGCTTTTGTACAAAGTATTAAATAAATATCAGTAAGTGTGTTCAATACTTTTCCCCTGTGTCATTTCACATTATTACACATAACTTAATTTCTTAACTTATTTGTTTTGGTTTCTTTGTATGTATGGATTACTTGGGTTGTTACCAACATCTGGGGAAAATTTCATGCCAATAGCACCTTTGGAAATATATTTACTGAGAAAAATGGTGACGTGTTCAATACTTATTTCACCCGCTGTATATCCACAGTAAAACCAGTCCTTTATCGACATAACCTGAAAGGCCGCTCAGCAAGTGTCAGGCTCTGGCCATAGAGAAGCAATAGGCTTCTCTATGTAGCTATGGTCAGAGTCTGACAGTGTCGTTCTTTTCTGTTTCTTTGTGGGTTTTGGGTGGATCTCTAATTAGAGGCAGCTGCTACCCAGCTGCTACCCGTTGTCTCTAATTAGGGATCCAATATATGTTGAGTCTGTCCCTCACGCGGGTGTGGGTTGTTATAGGTATATGTCGTATTATATTCCTCCAGTCACGGGTGAAGTAAGTGTGTTTAGTTTACGTCCGTTCATTTGGTGTGTGTTGTGAACGTGACGTTAGTCTGTTCGTTAAGTCTTTTCGTTTTTCGTTAGTTCGTCATTTGGATTTGTTTTTACATAGTATAGCAGTGTTTTTATTCTATACATAGTAAAATAAAAAAAGAATGTCGAACTATCCCTGCGCTGCGTCTTGGTCTCCCCAAACACCCAGTCGTGACAGAACAACCCACAACCTTGAGACCAAGCAGCGCAGCTGGCGAGAGACTGAGGAGTAAGTAGCGCCAGTGCCGTTTCCCACGTGGCCTAGGGTGGAGCCAGAGGATCGTGGAAGGTTCATGGCGCAATGGAGAGCGATGGAGAGAGAAACGGAGGAACTGGCATTAAAGGGGCCCAAGGGGAGCATCCCCAGTCCGGGTCCGGCCGTCTACTCTACTCCCGTACCAGAGCAGTCCGCTCCACCGGTGCGCCTTCTCAATCCGTTACGTCCAGCGCTGTCACGGACCCCAAAAAAGTCAGTCGTTACATTGAGCACCACTCCAGCGGGGCGCAGCCAGAGCCCGGAGAAAAGGAAGACTGGGAATCGCCCACCACTTCGTCTGCCCACAGAGCAGGATCGGGAGAAGCCCGAGGGGTTCAATAAGTACCCGGAGGAGGAGCAGACGAGGTGGTGGAGAGCCTGGGTTGCGCTTCCGCCGGAGGCTCAGAAAGACCCACTCCTCCGGGAGATAGAGGAGGAGAGGGACTTTGAGCGCCGACGGGTACTAGTGCTGAGGCTAATGGACAGACTAACACCTCCAGCGAAGGTCAGCAGCCCTGCACCTCCAGCGAAGGTCAGCAGCCCTGCACCTCCAGCGAAGGTCAGCAGCCATACACCTCCAGCGAAGGTCAGCAGCCATGCACCTCCAGCGAAGGTCAGCAGCCATGCACCTCCAGCGAAGGTCAGCAGCCATGCACCTCCAGTGAAGGTCAGCAGCCCTGCACCTCCAGCGAAGGTCAGCAGACCTGCACCTCCAGCGAAGGTCAGCAGACCTGCACCTCCAGCGAAGGTCAGCAGCCCTGCACCTCCAGCGAAGGTCAGCAGCCCTGCACCTCCAGCGAAGGTCAGCGCCCCTGAACCTCCTGCGAAGGTCAGCGCCCCTGAACCTCCTGCGAAGGTCAGCGTCCCCGAACCTCCTGCGAAGGTCAGCGCCCCCGAACCTCCAGCGAAGGTCAGCGCCCCCGAACCTCCAGCGAAGGTCAGCGCCTCCGAACCTCCAGCGAAGGTCAGCGCCCCCGAACCTCCAGCGAAGGTCAGCACCCCCGAACCTCCAGCGAAGGTCAGCGCCCCCGAACCTCCAGCGAAGGTCAGCGCCCCCGAACCTCCAGCGAAGGTCAGCGCCCCCGAACCTCCAGCGAAGGTCAGCGCCCCCGAACCTCCTGCGAAGGTCAGCGCCCCCGAACCTCCAGCGAAGGTCAGCGCCCCCGAACCTCCTGCGAAGGTCAGCGCCCCCGAACCTCCTGCGAAGGTCAGCGCCCCCGAACCTCCTGCGAAGGTCAGCGCCCCTAAACCTCCAGCGAAGGTCACTCCACCGGTGCCCATTCCGGGTCCAGCCGTCTGCTCCGCCTCAGGGCCTGAGCAGTCCGCCCCACCGGAGCCCATTCCGGGTTCAGCCGTCTGTTCCGCCTCAGCGCCAGAGCAGTCCGCTCCACCGGTGCCCATTCCGGGTCCAGCCGTCTGCTCCGCCTCAGTGCCAGAGCAGTCCGCTCCACCGGTGCCCAATCCGGGTCCAGCCGCCTGCTCCGCCTCAGTGCCAGAGCAGTCCGCTCCACCGGTACCAAATCCGGGTCCAGCCGCCTGCTCCGCCTCAGTGCCAGAGCAGTCCGCTCCACCGGTACCCAATCCGGGTCCAGCCGTCTGCTCCGCCTCAGTGCCAGAGCAGTCCACTCCACCGGTACCCAGTCCGGGTCCAGCTGCCTGCTCCGCCTCAGTCCCAGAGCAGTCCGCTCCACCGGTACCCAATCCGGGTCCAGCCGTCTGCTCCGCCTCAGTGCCAGAGCAGTCCGCTCCACCGGTACCCAGTCCGGGTCCAGCTGCCTGCTCCGCCTCAGAGCCAGAGCAGTCCGCTCCACCGGTACCCAGTCCGGGTCCAGCCGCCCGCTCCGCCTCAGTGCCAGAGCAGTCCGCTCCATGGCCGGAGCCGTTTGCCCCACCGGTGCCCAGTCCGAGCCCGGTTGTTTTCCCCGCTCCATGGCCGGAGCCGTTTGTCCCACCGGTGCCCAGTCCGGGCCCGGTTGTTTTCCCTGCTCCATGGCCGGAGCCGTTTGCCCCACCGGTGCCCAGTCCGGGCCCGGTTGTGTTCCCCGCTCCATGGCAGGAGCCGTTTACCCCACCGGGGCCCAGTCCGGGCCCGGTTGTTTTCCCCGCTCCATGGCCGGAGCCGTTTGCCCCACCGGTGCCCAGTCCGGGCCCGGTTGTTTTCCCCGCTCCATGGCCGGAGCCTTTTGCCCCACCGGTCCACAGCCCGGGACCGGTGATAAGGAAGGGGCACGGGACAAAACTGTCCACATCGCCGGAGCCGCCCCCGATGGACTAGTTTTCCCTCCCATTTACCCCCCCGTGTTTTGTGTGTGTTTTTTTTTTGTTTGTTTAGGCGTCTGGGAGTCCGCGCCTTGGGGGGGGGGGGTACTGTCAGGCTCTGGCCATAGAGAAGCAATAGGCTTCTCTATGTAGCTATGGTCAGAGTCTGACAGTGTCGTTCTTTTCTGTTTCTTTGTGGGTTTTGGGTGGATCTCTAATTAGAGGCAGCTGCTACCCGTTGTCTCTAATTAGGGATCCAATATATGTTGAGTCTGTCCCTCACGCGGGTGTGGGTTGTTATAGGTATATGTCGTATTATATTCCTCCAGTCACGGGTGAAGTAAGTGTGTTTAGTTTACGTCCGTTCATTTGGTGTGTGTTGTGAACGTGACGTTAGTCTGTTCGTTAAGTCTTTTCGTTTTTCGTTAGTTCGTCATTAGGATTTGTTTTTACATAGTATAGCAGTGTTTTTATTCTATACATAGTAAAATAAAAAAAGAATGTCGAACTATCCCTGCGCTGCGTCTTGGTCTCCCCAAACACCCAGTCGTGACAGCAAGGAAGATGCCACTGCTCCAAAACCGTCATAAAAAATCCAGACTACTGTTTGCAACTGCACATGGGGACAAAGAACATACTTTTTGGAGAAATGTCCTCTGATGAAACAAAAATAGAACTGTTTGGACATATTGACCATTGTTATGCTTGCAAGCCGAAGAACGCCATCCCAACCGTGAAGCATGGGGGTGGCAGCATCATGTTGTGGGGGTGCTTTGCTGCAGGAGGGACTGCTGCACTTCACAAAATAGATGGCATCATGAGGAAGGAAAATGATGTGGATATATTGAAGCAACATCTTAAGACATCAGTCAGGAAGTTAAAGCTTGGTCGCAAATGGATCTTCCAAATGGACAATGACCCCAAGCATACTTCCAAAGTTGTTGCAAAATGGCTTAAGGACAACAAAGTCAAGGTATTGGATTGGCCATCACAAAGCCATGACCTCAATCCTATAGAACATTTGTGGACAGAACTGAAAAAGCGTGTGCGAGCAAGGAGGCCTAGAAACCTGACTCAATTACACCAGTTCTGTCAGGAGGAATGGGCCAATTCACCCAACTTATTGTGGGAAGCTTGTGGAAGCTACCCAACACGTTTGACCCAAGTTAAACAATTTAAAGGCAATGCTACCAAATACTAATTGAGTGTATGTAAACTTCTGACCCACTGGGAATGAAAGAAATGGCGTTCAACCTTCCCAAAAAGCTGAAATAAATCATTCTCTCTACTATTATTCTGACATTTCACATTCTTAAAATGAAGTGGTGATCCTAACTGACCTAAGACAGGGAATTTTTACTAGGATTAAAGGAATTGTGAAAAAGTGAGTTTAAATATATTTGGCTAAGGTGTATGTAAACTTCCGACTTCAACTGTATATATATATATACAGTATATGCACAAACACTGCACACTGTCCCAATGTGCATCAGTGTATAGTACACCTCATGAACCGAGGATATGTGGAATAAAAAGCTGTTAACATGCTATTGAGAGACCAGTCTGGCTGGGAGCCTCTATCAGGGTGACTTTATCTCCCCAACTTGCCTCATGTAGCCTGTGGTCTGCCAGTGAGACTACTCAATTATTCTAAGCCAGTGGAGCATTCATTTTCCGCACTGTTAGCTCACATTATCCCCTCTATCCCTGTGATGGATTATACCACTGTGAATGTAGGTTATGACTCCCTGTGATCGATTATACCACTGTGAATGTAGGTTATGACTCCCTGTGATGGATTATACCACTGTGAATGTAGGTTATGACTCCATGTGATGGATTATACCACTGTGAATGTAGGTTATGACTCCCTGTGGTGGATTATACCACTGTGAATGTAGGTTATGACTCCCTGTGATGGATTATACCACTGTGAATGTAGGTTATGACTCCCTGTGATGGATTATACCACTGTGAATGTAGGTTATGACTCCCTGTGATGGATTACACCACTGAGAATGTAGGTTATGACTCCCTGTGATGGATTATACCACTGTGAATGTATTTTATGACTCCATGTGGTGGATTATACCACTGTGAATGTAGGTTATGACTCCCTGTGATGTATTATACCACTGTGAATGTATCTTATGACTCCCTGTGATGGATTATACCACTGTGAATGTAGGTTATGACTCCCTGTGATCAATTAGACCACTGTGAATGTAGGTTATGACTCCCTGTGTTCGATTATACCACTGTGAATGTAGGTTATGACTCCTTGTGGTGGATTATACCACTGTGAATGTAGGTTATGACACCCTGTGGTGGATTATACCACTGTGAATGTAGGTTATGACTCCCTGTGGTGGATTATACCACTGTGAATGTAGGTTATGACTCCCTGTGGTGGATTATACCACTGTGAATGTAGGTTATGACTCCTTGTGATGGATTATACCACTGTGAATGTAGGTTATGATTCCCTGTGATGGATTATACCACTGTGAATGTAGGTTATGACTCCTTGTGATGGATTATACCACTGTGAATGTAGGTTATGACTCCCTGTGGTGGATTATACCACTGTGGATGTAGGTTATGACTCCCTGTGGTGGATTATACCACTGTGAAT
Source organism: Thymallus thymallus (assembly GCA_023634145.1). NCBI lineage: Eukaryota > Metazoa > Chordata > Actinopteri > Salmoniformes > Salmonidae > Thymallus > Thymallus thymallus. The sequence continues at coordinate 5,320,985 of CM042399.1, read as the reverse complement.
GTAGGTTATGACTCCCTGTGGTGGATTATACCACTGTGAATGTAGGTTATGACTCCCTGTGATGGATTATACCACTGTGAATGTAGGTTATGACTCCTTGTGATGGATTATACCACTGTGAATGTAGGTTATGACTCCCTGTGGTGGATTATACCACTGTGGATGTAGGTTATGACTCCCTGTGGTGGATTATACCACTGTGAATGTAGGTTATGACTCCCTGTGGTGGATTATACCACTGTGAATGTAGGTTATGACTCCATGTGGTGGATTATACCACTGTGAATGTAGGTTATGACTCCTTGTGATGGATTATACCACTGTGAATGTAGGTTATGACACCCTGTGGTGGATTATACCACTGTGAATGTAGGTTATGACTCCCTGTGGTGGATTATACCACTGTGAATGTAGGTTATGACTCCTTGTGATGGATTATACCACTGTGAATGTAGGTTATGACACCTTGTGGTGGATTATACCACTGTGAATGTAGGTTATGACTCCCTGTGGTGGATTATACCACTGTGAATGTAGGTTATGACTCCATGTGGTGGATTATACCACTGTGAATGTAGGTTATGACTCCTTGTGATGGATTATACCACTGTGAATGTAGGTTATGACACCCTGTGGTGGATTATACCACTGTGAATGTAGGTTATGACTCCTTGTGATGGATTATACCACTGTGAATGTAGGTTATGACTCCTTGTGATGGATTATACCACTGTGAATGTAGGTTATGACTCCTTGTGATGGATTATACCACTGTGAATGTAGGTTATGACTCCATGTGGTGGATTATACCACTGTGAATGTAGGTTATGACTCCCTGTGGTGGATTATACCACTGTGAATGTAGGTTATGACTCCATGTGGTGGATTATACCACTGTGAATGTAGGTTATGACTCCTTGTGGTGGATTATACCACTGTGAATGTAGGTTATGACTCCCTGTGGTCGATTATACCACTGTGAATGTAGGTTATGACTCCATGTGGTGGATTATACCACTGTGAATGTAGGTTATGACACCCTGTGGTGGATTATACCACTGTGAATGTAGGTTATGACACCCTGTGGTGGATTATACCACTGTGAATGTAGGTTATGACTCCTTGTGGTGGATTATACCACTGTGAATGTAGGTTATGACACCCTGTGTTGGATTATACCACTGTGAATGTAGGTTATGAGACAGAGAGTGGAGGAAGGTCAGGAGACAATGCATAATACAGGATTGATGTGGTATTCCCATTGAGGCCTGTACTGGTATAGTACCAGCTAGGTTGGTAAAGGTAGTACTGAGATTTATGGAAGAAGATTCATGCCAGAAACAAGTACAAATGATGGCTTTGAATTAAATTTAATTACATTGTAGTGTTTTTCAATTCTACATTCATTGTATGGAAGGAGAAGTAATACTATTTTTATGTCTCATGCTTTCATGCTTTGGGGCTCCCGAGTGGTGCAGTGGTCTAAGGCTGTGTCACAATCCGGCCATGATTGGCCCAACATTGTCCAGTTTGGCTGGGGTAGGCTGTCATTGCAAATAAGAATTTATTCTTAATTGACTTGCATAGTTAAATAAAGGTTCAATTAAAAAATATATTTCCGTAAACACATTGGTATCCCCCCATTGGCAACGTATTGGACTATGTGTATCTATGTTATAGACTTGTTAAACCTGTTTGCTTTAAGTTAACATGTTGACAGACCCATCTAGTGCCTCTTCTAGGTCAGTCCCCCACTACTAAAAAGGGTTTTATTTTGACATAAATCTGTAATAACATTTCTCAAAGTATAAAGTAAACACTAAAATCACTATAAAAGTGCAATTTGTAAAGGCTTCATAATCACAACATCGTGAAGAGATATAGTCCATAATATAATACTTTTATACTCAATACCTAACAGTAATTATTATCCTGTTTGTACAACATACCAGCCTCAAGAATAAAGTTTATTTGTTCTCAAGCAATATAAAAAGCATAACAACTGTGAAGTGGTAGCAAAATCGACTTGAACGGAGAACTGAATAGAAACAGTATGAAGATAGCTCCACCATCAACAGTTAGTCACTTAAAAACACTCTATACATAAATAAAACTGCCTCAACTCACTCCATGTTCAGCTTTAAACATTTGAATTTAGCCTTACCTGCTTCTCTTCCACCATTGTGTTACCAGTGATGCATGTAGCATTCCACTAATGTTCAAATGACAAATGCTTGAAGAGCATGAAACAGAAACACTCAAGTTAAAGGTTGTGGTCAGTGGGGAGAACTGCCTGCTCCACCCCATCCTCTCCTCCCTTCTCCAGACCATCTCTGGAGACCTTCTCCCATTCCTCACTTCCCTCGTCAACTCATCCCTGACCACTGGCTTCCCGACGTGGAGAGGACCTGTGTCCCCCAGGGCTCAGTTCCAGGCCCTCTTCTCTTCTCTCTACACACCAAGTCACTTGCCTTTGTCACATCCTCACATAGTCTCTCTATCATTGCTATGCGGATGACACTCAACAACCTTTCTCCTTCCTCCCTCCTGACACCCAAGTGGCGCCACGCATCTCAGCTTGTATGTCGGTCCCACCACCTCAAGCTTAACCTCGACAAGACGGAACTGCTCTTCTTCGAAGGGGAAGGCCTGCTCGCTCAAAGACCTCTCCATCACGGTTGACAAATCCACAGTGTCCCCCTCTCAGAGTGCAAAGAATCTTGGCATGAACCTGGACAACACCCTGTCATTCTCTACAAACATCAAATCAGTGACTCTGATTGTAGAGCATGAACTCCTGCAGGTTCATGCTCTACAACATCCTTATAGTCCGACCCTACCCCCCAAGGAACCGGCACAGGTCCTAATCCAGGCACTTGTCATTTCCTGTCTGGGCCACTGCAACTCAATGTTGGCTGGACTCCCCGCTTGTGCCATCAAACCCCTGCAACTTATCCATAATCCATAAGTTCTCCCATGTCACCCCGCTCCTCTGCACACTCCACTGGCTTCCAGTCAAAGCTCACATCCACTACAAGACCATGGTTCTGGCCTACCGAGCAGCAAGATTCCCCTCCTTACCTTCAGTTATGCTCAAACCCTACACCCCAACCAGAGTACTCCGTTCTGCCACCTCAGGTGTCTTGACTCTCCCACCCTTACAGGAGGGCAGCTCCCACTCAGCCCAGTCCTCAGCCCAAGCTCTTCTCTGACCTGGCACCCCAATGGTGGAACCAGCTTCCCCTTGAAGCTAGAACAGCAGAGTCCCTGCCCATCTTCTGAAAACATCTGAAACCCTACCCTACCTTTTGCAGATAGCTACTTTATTGAGGAAAAATGTACTTACTATGAGTGTGATATGTGGTTGTCCCACCTAGCTATCTTAAGATGAATGCCCTGACTGTAAGTCACTCTGAATAAGAGTGTCTGCTAAATGACTAACATGTCAATGTTGTTTCTATTGGTGGTAAAACTAGCAGTACTATAACTTTTATTATTATAGAAGCTCAAACAATGACCAATCAAACCAGACCAATTTAGATGCTTCTACAACAGTGCTGTACGTATTGTGCTACTAAAAACACTTCTTTATTTCAATATTTTCGTCATTCAGTGATATTCATACCTTATTCCAATCTTTCCGTCATTCAGTGATATTCATACTTTATTTCAATCTTTCCGTCATTCAGTGATATTCATACTTTATTTCAATCTTTTCGTCATTCAGTGACATTCATACTTTATTTCAATCTTTTCGTCATTCAGTGACATTCATTCCCACGGTAATTATTGAATGATCCATCCACTTCTGGTTAAGAAAATGTGCATGCATAGTGGTGGGCTTTGCGAAGTGATGGGTGAACTGACATGCCTCGCAATGTTTAGAACTGCCACGAGGATGGCAACAGCCTAGTAATGGGCGCTGCCTAGAAACCATAATCAACCGGACGCAATTGCGCCTCTGAAGGCCAAATCCAGCTCCGTACGGTGAATTTGACTCTCAAATTTTGGAACAATGCGGAAGGCTCCGTATAACTTTGCATTTACAAGATTGGTTGACGGTAGGTGGGGGCGGTACATCCTGTATAAACACACACTCACTGCTTGACAACTTGCTTGACAACAAACATGGAGAACTTTGACGAAAGTCTATCAAAACAAGTTCACAAATAAAATACATCTTTATGATATCTCGTGTCGCGATTTCAAAGATACGAAAATGAGTTTAAACTAATTTTATTGCGCCGATGGAGATGGCGGCCTCTCGACTAGCTCTTAGGAAACTTTGCGGTATTTTGTTTTTTTAGTTGATTAATTATTTTTTACATTATTAGCTCAGGAAATGTTTTGTGGCATTACATACAGCGTCCGTATATATTCCTAATTCATTCCTTACTTAGATTTGTGTGTATTGGGTATATGTTGTGAAATTGTTAGATATTACTGCACTGTCGGAGCTATAACAGTGATGTAAGTATTGTGCTACTAAAAACACTTCACAACAGTGCTGTAAGTATTGTGCTACTACAAACACTTCTACAACAGTGCTGTAAGTATTGTGTTACTACAAACACTTCTACAACAGTGCTGTAAGTATTGTGCTACTACAAACACTTCTACAACAGTGCTGTAAGTATTGTGCTACTAAAAACACTTCACAACAGTGCTGTAAGTATTGTGCTACTACAAACACTTCTACAACAGTGCTGTAAGTATTGTGTTACTACAAACACTTCTACAACAGTGCTGTAAGTATTGTGCTACTACAAACACTTCTACAACAGTGCTGTAAGTATTGTGCTACTAAAAACACTTCACAACAGTGCTGTAAGTATTGTGCTACTACAAACACTTCTACAACAGTGCCGTAAGTATTGTGTTACTACAAACACTTCTACAACAGTGCTGTAAGTATTGTGCTACTACAAACACTTCTACAACCGTGCTGTAAGTATTGTGTTACTACAAACACTTCTACAACAGTGCTGTAAGTATTGTGTTACTACAAACACTTCTACAACAGTGCTGTAAGTATTGTGCTACTAAAAACACTTCACAAAAGTGCTGTAAGTATTGTGCTACTACAAACACTTCTACAACAGTGCTGTAAGTATTGTGTTACTACAAACACTTCTACAACAGTGCTGTAAGTATTGTGTTACTACAAACACTTCTACAACAGTGCTGTAAGTATTGTGCTACTAAAAACACTTCTACAACAGTGCTGTAAGTATTGTGCTACTACAAACACTTCTACAACAGTGCTGTAAGTATTGTGCTACTAAAAACACTTCTACAACAGTGCTGTAAGTATTGTTCTACTACAAACACTTCTACAACAGTGCTGTAAGTATTGTGCTACTACAAACACTTCTACAACAGTGCTGTAGGTATTGTGCTACTACAAACACTTCTACAACAGTGCTGTAAGTATTGTGCTACTACAAACACTTCTACAACAGTGCGGTAAGTATTGCGCTACTACAAACACTTCTACAACAGTGCTGTAAGTATTGTGCTACTACAAACACTTCTACAACAGTGCTGTAAGTATTGTGCTACTACAAACACTTCACAACAAATCATCATCATCAACAACAACACTAACAACAATACTATACATTCTAAGAGAATGGTGATCTGAACTACAGCAGAATTGCTGTTCTTTTGGAAGATAAACATTGTCACTGTAATTACATCAACATATATATTTAATATTGTGCAAATTAGATCTGTATCTAAAACATTCTTGTAAATGGAAATGTATCTGTAGCTCAATACCATTAGCGGCAGAGTTGGAGGCAGCCTAGAGGACTGTAATTAACTCCATTCAAGCGCGGCTAAACATTTTTGACATTTTCCCTAGTCCGGAATGAACTGTCACTGCAGAGGGAGAGTAACCATCTTGTCACATTGTGTTTGTATAAGAACAGCAGAATGCTGTGTGTTCTGTTTCAGAGAGTCTCGAGTTTCATTTCAGAGATTTTTCATTATCAGCAAAATGATGGAAAGAGAGAAAAATATTGTTCTGAAACACCTTTTGGAGTGTGCATGTGTGTGTGTGTGTGTGTGTGTGTGTGTGTGTGTGTGTGTGTGTGTGTGTGTGTGTGTGTGTGTGTGTGTGTGTGTGTGTGTGTGTGTGTGTGTGTGTGTGTGTGTGTGTGTGTGTGTGTGTGTGTGTGTGTGTGTGTGTGTGTGTGTGTGTGTGTGTGTGTGTACAAAAGTGTAACAGAGGGAAAGAGACCAAGAGTTTTCAAACTTATTCAAAATGTTTGGCAGCTTAGGATGGCAAGATTCTGTTACCCTCTGCTTAACAAACTGCTCTAAGTGTGAAACTTTGCTGCTGCACTGCATGCCTTGGCCAGGAGTGTCTGGGAAAGGAGAGTAAATTGGTGTCACCACCTAACTGGAAGCAGAAGCGGATGTCCAACCCTGGTTGTAAGGAAGTCTAGCTAGCCGATTCTAAAGCCCATAGACAGTTGAGTTAATGGACTCCCTTGGCCCACTGGGTTTATCCTTACAGCATCAATACAGACAATAGGCCCTAGTTTGTGACTCCAGAATTCACCACATATGCACAAGACCCCACCTCCACACACACACACCGCACTGAAATCAAATTAGCTTAATAATTTATATCTCTGCGGTGGAAAGCGGCAGAGCTACAACAGTGTTTGTGAGACCAGGGGCCGGTTGCACCAGTTGGTCGTAAGTGGGTCGTAACTCTTCGTCCAACGTAAAATATGCTCTATGCCAGACCCAAAAAATGTGACCTAATGCACCAGCTGGGCGTAGCCCTTCTATGAGCTACTCCTGTTTTTTCAACAGGATGTGAGTCTCGTGTTTATATTTCAGAACCTCCTCTGGCTTTTCGAGTTGCCTTTGCGTGAGTCAATAATATACTTGATTTATTTTACATAGCATGCTAAACGTTTCTTATCAGAATATTAGCAAGAAAATGGATGAACTGCCACCTCCACTTATTGGTCCAGCCAGAGATCAATTAACCAAATATACAGATGGAGATTCAGTGAAACAAAATCACATTGATTGATTATCAGACTAGTCAAGGTCTTATTTTGAACCAATATCAAAAGGTAGATTCTGTGAAAAACTAAATCGGACATTGATTGATTTATCATGACAAGTCCCCACGCTTGTCTCAACGCAGCGTGATAACGCTGTCCGAATCATAATGGTGCTGAAATGATGGTTGACCACACACGTGACACGGCTATTGCCTTAAGGTATTTAAAACGGTTGGAAGACTTTGGGAGTATCAGTAAGCAAAAATATAACAATGGCATTAGCCTACTTTATTCCAATCTTTCCGTCATTCAGTGATATTCATACTTTATTCCAATCTTTCCGTCATTCAGTGATATTCATACTTTATTCCAATCTTTCCGTCATTCAGTGATATTCATACTTTATTCCAATTTTACGTCATTCAGTGATATTCATACTTTATTCCAATCTTTCCGTCATTCAGTGATATTCATACTTTATTCCAATCTTTTCGTCATTCAGTGATTTTCATACTTTATTCCAATCTTTCCGTCATTCAGTGATATTCATACTTTATTCCAATCTTTCCGTCATTCAGTGATATTCATATTTTATTCCAATCTTTCCATCATTCAGTGATATTCATACTTTATTCCAATCTTTCCGTCATTCAGTGATATTCATACTTTATTCCAATCTTTACGTCATTCACTGATATTCATACTTTATTTCAATCTTTTCATCATTCAGTGATATTCATACTTTATTCCAATCTTTCCGTCATTCAGTGATATTCATACTTTATTCCAATCTTTCCGTCATTCAGTGATATTCATACTTTATTTCAATCTTTTCGTCATTCAGTGATATTCATACCTTATTCCAATCTTTCCGTCATTCAGTGATATTCATACTTTATTTCAATCTTTCCGTCATTCAGTGATATTCATACTTTATTTCAATCTTTCCGTCATTCAGTGATATTCATACTTTATTTCAATCTTTTCGTCATTCAGTGACATTCATACTTTATTTCAATCTTTTCGTCATACAGTGACATTCATTCCCACGGTAATTATTGAATGATCCATCCACTTCTGGTTAAGAAAATATGCATGCATAGTGGTGGTCTTTGCGAAGTGATGGGTGAACTGACATGCCTCGCAATGTTTAGAACTGCCACGAGGATGGCAACAGCCTAGTAATGGGCGCTGCCTAGAAACCATAATCAACCGGATGCAATTGCGCCTCTGAAGGCCAAATCCAGCTCCGTACGGTGATGCTGTGCAAACTCTCAAATTTTGGAACAATGCGGAAGGCTCCGTATAACTTTGCATTTACAAGATTGGTTGACGGTAGGTGGGGGCGGTACGTCCTGTATAAACCCTCCCCTAACCCGGACGACGGTTGGACCAATTGTGTGCCACCTCATGGGTTTCCGGGTCGCAGCCAGCTGCGACACAGCCTGGAATCGAACCAGGATCTGTAGTGACACAGCTAGCACTGCGATGCAGTGCCTTAGAACACTGCGCAACTCAGGATTAAAAAACAAGTCACATTTGTCAAATCCGTCACTGTGGTTACTAAAATCCAATTTGGATATATATGTTTTCGCTGCTTTAGAAGTTGTCCCTTTTCAGGTTTAGAAGAAGTGACTGCTAAATGCTAACTCCCGTTCGGATACACTGGTAGCATAGCTAGCATACAGAACTCGGTGGTGGTAGTCAGTCTTTTTTAACTGTAATGCAGTTGATTGATGACGATGACATAAACATGTATTGGGGTTGACATCCATACAAGCATTATACTCAGATTTTTACCTCAACACAGTGTGAAATACACATATAAACAGTAGCCTAAATGTAGGCACATTTTGCTGGGGGGCGATGGAAGATTCGGGATGGAGTAGCCTTTTTACTTCATGCTCTCTTGGCTGAGCTCTTATGTCAAGCATCGGGAAACGGACTCCAACATCTCTGAAGGTCTTGTCTTTTCCTTTAGCCAGTTGCTCGTAATTAGCTGGATGGCTATCACTACGAGCGGTGTGGTGCAGACCAATTTATTGGATGCGTATGACAGCTGCCCGAAGCTCAAGACGTATGAATGCTCTGACTTCTGCGGAGGCCGCATCACTATAAATGCTGTACAGCCACTGCAGATGGCGGATTGACCATAAATAGGCTTTTAGGTGTACATTCTGATCCCTAGCATTTAAAACCAACTTTTTTTACGGCCAACTTGTGCAACCGGACCCAGGAGACATCCCGGAAACAGGTCTTCTCACTAAAACATCTGTAAAGTCCAAACGGTTTGAGCTAGTTTTGCTCCACGACGCCCACAAGCTTCCCAGGAATCGACTGCAGTCGGTCCCGTCGATGTGCCAACTCTGCACAGGTCCTCTCACGAACACGAACATGTCATCCATTTTGCCCTGTGATGCCCACAAGCTTCACAGGACTCGTCAAAAGGTCATCAAGTGATTATGCGGTAAAAATGACTGGAGGTGAATAGGGTCTTTCCACATAAGGGTATGGGCCATTCTGCGTCCTGAGCTTTCTAATTTCTCTCAGATATAGGCCACATACTTTAAAACATACTTCCTGTTTTCTTGTTTTACCTACAGGAGTCCTAAAATTCTAAATCAAATAGTTAAATGGTGCATGGAATGACCATCTTGAAATAATTCCATACACCATGTTGGTTTAGAACAGTAGATATGACTATCTAAAGGCTTAGACTCTAGGGGACACATTCAGCCCTGTAAACCTACCAGTGGACTTGCTGTATGCCTCGGTTAGAAATATAATGAGTTACAGTGCATGGTGAACAAAGCAGAAAGAGATAACAAGGTGACTTTGAATCTAGCGATATTCCATCAGGGTACACAAAGAGAGAAAAGCATCCAATGCCTTAATAACCAAAACATGCATTTCATCAACCTCCATATGCTGGATTAAAAAAATATATCCTTCTACATAACATTGTTACTGAAAATGCATTCAATTAATTGAAAGAACCAATAATGGTATGAGGTAATAATTTAGTAAGAATATACTATTACTTTAATTGTCTAAACAATGTATCTGTCTTTATTGTGTGTAGAAATAGGTATGTTAAAACAAAGATACATATCAGCATAATGATTCTTCATTTTATTTTAGCCTCAATTTAATTTGAGAAAAACCTTTTTAAATGATTAGCTTGTTGATTTCTTTGTTGTGGTCACTGAATTCAGTGCTGATCCAGATGCATTCAGTCGTGGTCATACTGAAAATCCAGTAAAGTATTTCTTAGTAGGGTAATATTGAACAATACGGGACATTTGTGAAAATAGTTTTCACTGTCATGGGTGATTCCAATAACAGTGGAGGGAGAGTGAACATTGAGATGGTAAACATTGTCATATAATTGCAGTGCTGAACATGTATTTTTTATGATGGAAGAAGATACAGTATTTATGCATGATTTCATGGAGGAACAATATGATTTTATATTTTTATATGATTCAAATATAAACATGTAACTTGACATGAAGACAGGGAGAATGCAATACCCCATACACACCATCTCTGCTTTTGGTTCAAATAGGTCATATGATCTCCATGACAACAGTCGTAATGGTAACATGGAAATATATTAATGTAAAACCATGGCAACATTCTCCAATTGAATTAAGCAGCACCTGTGCACATTACAGAAGATAAAATATAGAAGGAACTGGCTTGCGCTTGCCAAGCAGCTGTGGCTTTCAGACCTTAAATCCATGTATATTTCCTGTATGGGAATCATTTGTTTTCATACCTTTCTGTGCAGTACATTACTGTGGCATTCAACGGTTTTGTGTGGTATTTGAGCAAACACATGAAAAATAGTAAAATAATGTGAATGGGGCTTTGTGTTAGTAATGTGTATTTGTTTAGCAATCAACCCGATATGAATGTCGAAGATTAAACTAATTTGATTGGGTGTTATGCACGTAAAGAGAAACGTTAGACAAGTGAATACCATGGTCGTTGTGTGCAGAGAGGTGAATAGTGTTGATGTGGTCTCTTTTCTCTAAGCTGTGGTGGGAGAGAACATTACATCACCATGCCATCAAATCTGATGGATTTACCCCCCTCCCTCCCCCAGCTTCTGTGTTCAGTGGTAATGGCATTGTAACACTCTCACCCTTGAAAATGTGTGTGTGTGTGTGTGTGTGTGTGTGTGTGTGTGTGTGTGTGTGTGTGTGTGTGTGTGTGTGTGTGTGTGTGTGTGTGTGTGTGTGTGTGTGTGTGTGTGTGTGTGTGTGTGTGTGTGTAAGACAGTGAGAGGGAGGAGGAAGAGAGAGAGGAGGAAGGAGGGGAGTTTAAGTGAGATTACTCTTTAACAGGACGTTGTTGTTGTTTCTCATTGCCGTGTTTTATTAATGTATTCAACATGTTTGTTGTGGGGGGGGTGGGATCTAAATACTGTTAATTTTCCATTCTCCTTTTTGTTTAAAATGCAAGTTTGTGCCGCTACAGTGGTTTGAAAATAAAAACGTATTTCAAATTAAACACTCCCACCTCTCTGTTGGACAAATGTGAGCAGGTAGCCTACTTTCTGAAGTGATTTGTTTGACAATCAGATGAAAACATCATGGCTGGTTTTGTTCATGCCACATTAAAAGGCCATATATTTTTACTGTTAAATGACGTCATAGGCGAATGGCGCCGGTGGAGAGGACTGCCATTCTACGGCTCCTAACCGATTGTGCTACTATGTGTGTTTTTTTGCGTTATTTGTAACTTATTTTGTACATAATGTTTCTGCCACCGTCTCTTACGACAGAAGAGAGCTTCTGGATATCAGGACAGCGATTACTCTATTCCAACATCATCATCAAGTTTGCAGATGACACAACAGTGGTAGGCCTGATCACCGACAACAATGAGACAGCCTATAGGGAGGAGGTCAGAGACCTGGATATCAACCTCTCCCTTAATGTGAGCAAGACAAAGGAGATGATTGTGGACTACAGGAAAAGGAGGACCGAGCACGCCCCCATTCTCATCGATGGGGTTGCAGTGGAGCAGGTTGAGAGCTTCAAGTTCCTTGGTGTCCACATCACCAAGAAACTAGAATGGTCCAAACACACCAAGACAGTCGTGAAGAGGGCACGACAAAGCCTATACTCCCTCAGGAGACTGAAAAGATTTGGCATGCGTCCTCAGATCCTCAAAAGGTTCTACAGCTGCACCATTGAGTGCATCCTTACTGGTTGCATAACTGCCTGGTATGGCAACTGCTCGGTCTCTGACCGCTAGGCACTACAGAGGGTAGTGCGTACAGCCCAGTACATCACTGGGACCAAGCTTCCTGCCATCCAAGACCCCTATACCAGGCGGGGTCAAAGAAAGGCCCTAAAAATTGTCAAAGACTCCAATCCCCCCAGTCATAGACTGTTCTCTCTGCTACCGCACGGCAAGCGGTACCGGAGCGCCAAGTCTATGACCAAAAGGCTTCTCAACAGCTTCTACCCCCAAGCCATCAGACTCCTGAACAGCTAATCAAAGAGCCACCAGACCCCTTTTTTACACAGCTGCTACTCTCTGTTTATTATCTATGTATAGTCCCTTTAACTTTACCTACATGTACATATTACCTGCTGCTACTCTCTGTTTATTATCTATGTATAGTCACTTTAACTTTACCTACATGTACATATTACCTCAATTACCTTGAATAACCGGTGCTCCCGCACATTGACTCTGTACTGGTACCACCTGTATATAGCCTCCTCACATTGACTCTGTACTGGTACCACCTGTATATAGTCTCCTCACATTGACTCTGTACTGGTACCACCTGTATATAGCCTCCTCACATTGACTCTGTACCGGTACTTCCTGTATATAGCCTCCTCACAATGACTCTGTACTGGTACTTCCTGTATAGAGCCTCCTCACATTGACTCTGTACTGGTACACCTGTATATAGCCTCTTCACATTGACTCTGTACTGGTACTTCCTGTATATAGTCTCCTCACATTGACTCTGTACTGGTACCACCTGTATATAGCCTCCTCACATTGACTCTGTACCGGTACTTCCTGTATATAGCCTCCTCACATTGACTCTGTACTGGTACTTCCTGTATAGAGCCTCCTCACATTGACTCTGTACTGGTACCCCTGTATATAGCCTCCTCACATTGACTCTGTACCGGTACTTCCTGTATATAGCCTGCTCACATTGACTCTGTACTGGTACTTCCTGTATATAGCCTCCTCACATTGACTCTGTACTGGTACTTCCTGTATATAGCCCCCTCACATTGACTCTGTACCGGTACCCCTGTATATAGCCCCCTCACCATGACTCTGTACTGGTACACCTGTATATAGCCTCCTCACATTGACTCTGTACTGGTACCACCTGTATATAGCCTCCTCACATTGACTCTGTACCGGTACTTCCTGTATATAGTCTCCTCACATTGACTCTGTACTGGTATCCCTGTATATAGCCTCCTCACATTGACTCTGTACTGGTACCACCTGTATATAGCCTCCTCACATTGACTCTGTACTGGTACACCTGTATATAGCCTCCTCACATTGACTCTGTACTGGTACCCCTGTATATAGCCTCCTCACATTGACTCTGTACTGGTACCACTGTATATAGTCTCCTCAAATTGACTCTGTACTGGTACCCCTGTATATAGCCTCCTCACATTGACTCTGTACTGGTACCCCTGTATATAGCCTCCTCACATTGACTCTGTACCGGTACCCCCTGTATATAGCCTCTTCACATTGACTCTGTACTGGTACCGCCTGTATATAGCCTCCTCACATTGACTCTGTACCGGTACCCCCTGTATATAGCCTCTTCACATTGACTCTGTACTGGTACCGCCTGTATATAGCCTCCTCACATTGACTCTGTACTGGTACTTCCTGTATATAGCCTCCTCACATTGACTCTGTACTAGTACCCCTGTATATAGCCTCATCACGTTGACTCTGTACTGGTACCACCTGTATATAGCCTCCTCACATTGACTCTGTACCGGTACTTCCTGTATATAGTCTCCTCACATTGACTCTGTACTGGTACCCCTGTATATAGCCTCCTCACATTGACTCTGTACTGGTACCACCTGTATATAGCCTCCTCACATTGACTCTGTACTGGTACCCCTGTATATAGCCTCCTCACAATGACTCTGTACCGGTACCACCTGTATATAGCCTCCTCACATTGACTCTGTACCGGTACCACCTGTATATAGCCTCCTCACATTGACTCTGTACTGGTACCACCTGTATATAGCCTCCTCACATTGACTCTGTACTGGTACCCCTGTATATAGCCTCCTCACATTGACTCTGTACTGGTACTTCCTGTTTATAGCCTCCTCACATTGACTCTGTACTGGTACTCCTGTATATAGCCCCCTCACATTGACTCTGTACTGGTAACACCTGTATATAGCCTCCTCACATTGACTCTGTACTGGTACCCCTGTATATAGCCTCCTCACATTGACTCTGTACCGGTACTTCCTGTTTATAGCCTCCTCACATTGACTCTGTACTGGTACTTCCTGTTTATAGCCTCCTCACATTGACTCTGTACTGGTACTCCTGTATATAGCCTCCTCACATTGACTCTGTACTGGTACTTCCTGTTTATAGCCTCCTCACATTGACTCTGTACTGGTACTCCTGTATATAGCCTCCTCACATTGACTCTGTACTGGTACCCCCTGTATATAGCCCCCTCACATTGACTCTGTACTGGTAACACCTGTATATAGCCTCCTCACATTGACTCTGTACTGGTACTCCTGTATATAGCCTCCTCACATTGACTCTGTACTGGTACTCCTGTATATAGCCTCGCTATTGTTATCTTACCGCTGCTGTTTAATTATTGTTATTTTTAATTTCTATAATTTATTTCTTAAAACTTCTTAAAGCATTGTTGGTTAAGGTCTTGTAGGTAAGTATTTCACAGTAAAGTTTATGACACCTGTTGTATTCGGTGCATGTGACAAATACTATTAGATTATTATTATTTTTTTTCTGAGGTCCCATTATAAAAATAGAGACCATCCCAAATGTCACGGTATAATTTGCACTCTGTATTCATTGTTCTCGCAGTGACGTTCAGCATACACGTACTCTGTCCGCCCTGTTCTGTTCAATGAGACAATTCATGGCATAGCCTTACCGTTCAAGATAGCGTCGATAAAGCTTAAATTACACTCAAGGCAACTTGATTCATCTGGTTTTTACATTGTGCAATGAAACTCGTTTCCCGTCCAATATGCATTCTATGAATAGCTGTATGTTTTATAACATTAAGAGAGCTTACATAACGCACTCAAGCCCCTGCTACCTTCCCTTACATAATGCACTCAAGCCTCTGTTACCTTCCCTTACATAATGCACTCAAGCCTCTGTTACCTTCCCCTTACATAATGCACTCAAGCCCCTGTTACCTTCCCCTTACATAATGCACTCAAGCCTCTGTTACCTTCCCCTTACATAATGCACTCAAGCCTGTTACCTTCCCTTACATAATGCACTCAAGCCTCTGTTACCTTCCCTTACATAATGCACTCAAGCCCCTGTTACCTTCCCTTACATAATGCACTCAAGCCCCTGTTACCTTCCCCTTATATAATGCACTCAAGCCCCTGTTACCTTCCCTTACATAATGCACTCAAGCCCCTGTTACCTTCCCTTACATAATGCACTCAAGCCTCTGTTACCTTCCCCTTACATAATGCACTCAAGCCCCTGTTACCTTCCCTTACATAATGCACTCAAGCCCCTGTTACCTTCCCCTTACATAATGCACTCAAGCCCCTGTTACCTTCCCCTTACATAATGCACTCAAGCCCCTGTTACCTTCCCCTTACATAATGCACTCAAGCCTGTTACCTTCCCTTACATAATGCACTCAAGCCCCTGTTACCTTCCCTTACATAATGCACTCAAGCCCCTGTTACCTTCCCCTTACATAATGCACTCAAGCCCCTGTTACCTTCCCCTTACATAATGCACTCAAGCCTGTTACTTTCCCTTACATAATGCACTCAAGCCCCTGTTACCTTCCCCTTACATAATGCACTCAAGCCTCTGTTACCTTCCCTTACATAATGCACTCAAGCCCCTGTTACCTTCCCTTACATAATGCACTCAAGCCCCTGTTACCTTCCCTTACATAATGCACTCAAGCCCCTGTTACCTTCCCTTACATAATGCACTCAAGCCCCTGTTACCTTCCCTTACATAATGCACTCAAGCCCCTGTTACCTTCCCTTACATAATGCACTCAAGCCTCTGTTACCTTCCCTTACATAATGCACTCAAGCCTCTGTTACCTTCCCTTACATAATGCACTCAAGCCCCTGTTACCTTCCCTTACATAATGCACTCAAGCCCCTGTTACCTTCCCTTACATAATGCACTCAAGCCCTTGTTACCTTCCCTTACATAATGCACTCAAGCCCCTGTTACCTTCCCTTACATAATGCACTCAAGCCTCTGTTACCTTCCCTTACATAATGCACTCAAGCCTCTGTTACCTTCCCTTACATAATGCACTCAAGCCTCTGTTACCTTCCCTTACATAATGCACTCAAGCCTCTGTTACCTTCCCTTACATAATGCACTCAAGCCCCTGTTACCTTCCCTTACATAATGCACTCAAGCCCCTGTTACCTTCCCCTTACATAATGCACTCAAGCCCCTGTTACCTTCCCTTACATAATGCACTCAAGCCCCTGTTACCTTCCCTTACATAATGCACACAAGCCCCTGTTACCTTCCCTTACATAATGCACTCAAGCCCTGTTACCTTCCCTTACAAAATGCACTCAAGCCTCTGTTACCTTCCCTTACATAATGTACTCAAGCCTCTGTTACCTTCCCTTTACATAATGCACTCAAGCCCCTGTTACCTTCCCTTACATAATGCACTCAAGCCCCTGTTACCTTCCCTTACATAATGCACTCAAGCCCCTGTTACCTTCCCCTTACATAATGCACTCAAGCCCCTGTTACCTTCCCCTTACATAATGCACTCAAGCCTGTTACCTTCCCTTACATAATGCACTCAAGCCCCTGTTACCTTCCCCTTACATAATGCACTCAAGCCTCTGTTACCTTCCCTTACATAATGCACTCAAGCCCCTGTTACCTTCCCTTACATAATGCACTCAAGCCCCTGTTACCTTCCCTTACATAATGCACTCAAGCCCCTGTTACCTTCCCTTACATAATGCACTCAAGCCCCTGTTACCTTCCCTTACATAATGCACTCAAGCCCCTGTTACCTTCCCTTACATAATGCACTCAAGCCTCTGTTACCTTCCCTTACATAATGCACTCAAGCCTCTGTTACCTTCCCTTACATAATGCACTCAAGCCCCTGTTACCTTCCCTTACATAATGCACTCAAGCCCCTGTTACCTTCCCTTACATAATGCACTCAAGCCCCTGTTACCTTCCCTTACATAATGCACTCAAGCCCCTGTTACCTTCCCTTACATAATGCACTCAAGCCTCTGTTACCTTCCCTTACATAATGCACTCAAGCCTCTGTTACCTTCCCTTACATAATGCACTCAAGCCTCTGTTACCTTCCCTTACATAATGCACTCAAGCCCCTGTTACCTTCCCCTTACATAATGCACTCAAGCCTCTGTTACCTTCCCTTACATAATGCACTCAAGCCCCTGTTACCTTCCCTTACATAATGCACTCAAGCCCCTGTTACCTTCCCTTACAAAATGCACTCAACCCTCTGTTACCTTCCCTTACATAATGTACTCAAGCCTCTGTTACCTTCCCTTTACATAATGCACTCAAGCCCCTGTTACCTTCCCTTACATAATGCACTCAAGCCTCTGTTACCTTCCCTTACATAATGCACTCAAGCCTCTGTTACCTTCCCTTACATAATGCACTCAAGCCTCTGTTACCTTCCCTTACATAATGCACTCAAGCCCCTGTTACCTTCCCTTACATAATGCACTCAAGCCCCATGTTACAACATAAGTGTCTCCGAGCCTCTGTTATATGTTACAACATAAGTGTGTCCGAGCCTCTGTTATATGTTACAACATAAGTGTCTCCGAGCCTCTGTTATATGTTACAACATAACTGTCTCTGAGCCTCTGTTATATGTTACAACATAACTGTCTCCGAGCCTGTGTTATATGTTACAACATAAGTGTCTCCGAGCCTCTGTTATATGTTACAACATAAGTGTCTCCGAGCCTCTGTTATATGTTACAACATAAGTGTCTCCGAGCCTCTGTTATATGTTACAACATAAGTGTCTCCGAGCCTCTGTTATATGTTACAACATAAGTGTCTCCGAGCCTCTGTTATATGTTACAACATAAGTGTCTCCGAGCCTCTGTTATATGTTACAACATAAGTGTCTCCGAGCCTGTGTTATATGTTACAACATAAGTGTCACCGAGCCTCTGTTATATGTTACAACATAAGTGTCTCCGAGCCTCTGTTATATGTTACAACATAAGTGTCTCCGAGCCTCTGTTATATGTTACAACATAAGTGTCTCCGAGCCTCTGTTATATGTTACAACATAAGTGTCTCCGAGCCTCTGTTATATGTTACAACATAAGTGTCTCCGAGCCTCTGTTATATGTTACAACATAAGTGTCTCCGAGCCTCCCATGCATAAGGCTACTTTCTGTGCCAAACACTTACACTAAAACTGAAACTAAATAATATAA
This sequence comes from Thymallus thymallus, assembly GCA_023634145.1. Taxonomy (NCBI): domain Eukaryota; kingdom Metazoa; phylum Chordata; class Actinopteri; order Salmoniformes; family Salmonidae; genus Thymallus; species Thymallus thymallus. The sequence continues at coordinate 5,302,228 of CM042399.1, read as the reverse complement.
AAACAGAATAGAAATATTTTTATCAGACTGAAATGGAATGAAAATGAGTAAATGAAGTCTGAAAACAAAATGAAACCAAACTGTATGTAAGCATCATATTGCGACCATGATGCTATGATAAACACGATACAAATCAAATCAAATGTATTTATCAAGCCCTTTTTACATCAGCCGATGTCACAGAGTGCTATACAGAAACCCAGCCTGAAACCCCAAACAGCAAACAATGCAGATGTAGATGCACGGTGGCTAGGAAAAACTCCCTAGAAAGGCAGGAACCTAGGAAGAAACCTAGAGAGGAACCAGGCTCTGAGGGGTGGCCACTTCTGGCTGTGATTATAACAATACATTGCCATTAAGGCCAGATCTTTTGTTCATAGATGACCAGCAGGATCAAATAATAATAACAGTGGTTGTAGTGGTTGCAACAGGTAAATACATCAGGAGTGAATGTCACTTGGCTTTTCATAGCCAGGCATTTACTTGCGGTAGAAAGCACAGGTATGGTGCAATAGAGCGCAGGTGTGGTAGAGAGAGCGAGAGAGAGAGAGAGAGAGAGAGAGAAAGAGAGAGAGAGAGAGATGAAAACAGCAGTTCTGGGACAAGGTGGCACGTCCGATGAACAGGTCAGGGTTCCATAACCGCAAGCAGAAGATTTGAAACCGGTGCAGCAGCACGACCAGGTGGACTGGGGACAGCTAAAAGTCATCAGGCAAGGTAGTCCTGAAGCATGGTCCTAAGGCTCAGGTCCTCCGGGAGGGGAGGTAGAGTGGGAGAGAGAGAGAATTAGAGGGAGCATACTTAAATTCACACAAGACACTAGATAATAACATCAGATTTAACATAGACTATTGCAGCATAGATACTGGAGGCTGAGACAGGGGGACAGATCCCCCCGGCAATACCCCAGGACAGGGCCAACCAGGCAGGATATAACCCCACCCACTCTGCCAAAGCACAGCCCCCACACCAATAGAGGGATATCAACCACCAACTTACTACCCTGAGACAAGGCTGAGTATAGCCCACGAATGATCCCCTCCACTGCACAAGCTCGAGGGGGTGAAAAACCATACAGGAAGTGACGCATGGAATGGAAGGGATGGCATGGATGGCACCAGTAAGCCAGTGACTCAGCTCCCGTAATAGGGTCGGAGACAGAGAACCCCAATGGAGAGAAGGGAACCGGCCAGACAGAGACAACAAGGGTGGTTCATTGCTCCAGTGCCTTGTCATTCACCCTTGCACCCCTGGGCCGGACTACACTCAATCATAGGACCTACTGAAGAGAAGAGTCTTAAGTAAAGACTTAAAGGTCGAGACGGAGTCTGCGTCTCTCACATGGATAGGCAGACCATTCCATAAAAATGGAGCTCTATAGGAGAAAGCCCTGCCTCCACCTGTTTGCTTAGAGATTCTAGGGACAATAAGGAGGCCTGCGTCTTGTGACCGGAGCGTACGTGTAGGTATGTACGGCAGGACCAAATCTGAGAGATAAGTAGGAGCAAGCCCATGTAATGCTTTGTAGGTTAGCAGTAAAACCTTGAAATCAGCCCTAGCCTTAACAGGAAGCCAGTGTAGAGAGGCTAGCACGGGAGTAATATTATCAAATGTTTTGTTTCTAGCAGCCGTGTTTAGCACTAATTGAAGTTTATTTAGTGCTTTATCCGGGTAGCCGGAGAGAAGAGCATTGCAGTAATCTAATCTAGAAGTGACAAAAGCATGGATGAGCTTTTCTGCATACTTTTTGGACAAAAACTTTCAGATTTTGAAATATTCTTGATATGTTTGTTAAAAGATACATCAGTGTCCAGAGTAATGCCGAGGTCCTTCACAGTTTTTTGGGGGACGACTGTACAACCATCAAGATGAATTGTCAGATCCAAAAGCAGATCTCTTTGTTTCTTGGGACCTAGAACTAGCATCTCTGTTTTGTCAGAGTTTAAAAGTAAAAAAATGTGCCGCCATCCATTTCCTTATGTCTGAAACACAGGCTTCCAGGGCTCGAAATGTGCAGTTGTGTGTCGTCTGCATAGCAGTAGAAGTTAACATTATGTTTCCGAATGACATCACCAAGAGGTAAAATATATAGTGAAAACAATAGTGGCCCTAAAACGGAACCTTGAGGAACACCGAAACTTACAATTGATTTATCAGAGGACAAACCATCCACGGAGATGAACAGATATCTCTCTGACAGATAAGATCTAAACCAGTTAAGAACTTGTCCGTGTAGACCAATTAAGGTTTCCAATCCCTCCAAAAGAATATGGTGGTCGATGGTGTCAAAAGCAGCACTAAGGTCTAAGAGCACGAGGACAGATGCAGAGCCTTTGTCTAACGCCATTGAAAGGTAATTTACCACTTTCACGAGTGCAGTCTCAGTGCTATTATGGGGTCTAAAACCAGACTGAAGTGTTTAATATACACTATTTGTCTTCAGAAAGGCAGTGAGTTGCTGCGCAACAGCTTTTTCTAAGATTTTTGAGAGAAATGGGAGATTCGATATAGGCCGATAGTTTTTTATATTTTCTGGGTCAATGCTTGGCTTTTTCAAGAGCGGCTTTATTACTGCCACTTTTAGAGAGCTTGGTACACATCCGGTGGAGAGGGAGCCCTTTATTATGTTCAGCATGGGAGGGCCAAGCACAGGAAGTATCTCTTTCAGTAGTTTAGTTTGAATAGGGTCCAACACCTAGCATGCAATGGCCATTCATAGCAGCGTGTCAAAAAGTCAACACTACATTGTTACCTCTACCATGTAACTACACAGTAATAACTGTAGTTACAACATAGTAGTTAAATAGTAATGGGAAAGCAGGTAGACTAGCGGTTAGAGCATTGGGCCAGTAACCGAAAGTGTCTCAGCGAGAGTGGGATATGCAAAAAACACATTTCCAATTCAAACATGCGTATTAACACACACCTGTGCATGTGTGAAATAGGACAAATATAAGAACCACAATTATTATTATTATTACATAATGTTGCTATGTAATGACATGGTAATAAGATTGTAGGGCTATCAGTTATTACACAATTGGAACAAGGAACGTATACTTACACATCCACTTGCTGAAGGTTATTCCATGTTATTATGCATTTTCTTGTTCCACTACATAACAAATGTTTTGTAATTAGACATTTAAAAGTCACCTGTGAATTACCAAATTGATAACTTGAACAAAAATCTGACCTTGCTACAGGTAACTACAAGGTGCCACTACTATTGAATACATTACCAGGGTGATAAATACACTACTATTGAATACATTACCAGGGTGATAAATACACTACTATTGAATACACAGCTATTATTATTGTAACAAGGCGCACCCAATGATGTTGGGTACATCCTGTCATTAACTACGGGTCATTTTCAATTTTGTTTGCTTCTATGTTATAACCTGGCTCAAAGACTATACCGAATCAAGTGTAATTTAAGTACAATGTATTTGCATAAGATATACAGTGACTTCAGAAAAGTATTCAGACTTTGTCCACATTTTCTTAGGTTACAGTCTTATTCTAAAACTGATAAAATAGTTTTTTTAACTCATCAATCTACACATAATACCCCATAATGACAGAGCAAAAACAGTTTTTTTGAAAGGTTTGCAAATGTATTAAAAACAGAAGCCACTCCTGCGTTGCCTTGGCTGTGTGCTTAGGGTCATTGTCCTGTTGGAAGGTGAACCTTCGCCCCAGTCTGAGGTCCTGAGAGCTCAGGAGCAGGTTTTCATCAAGGATCTCTCTGCACTTTGCTCCCTTCATCTTTACCTCGATCCTGACTAGTCTCCCAGTCCCTGCCGCTGAAAAACATCCCCACAGCATGATGCTTCCAACACTGTGCTTCACCGTAGGGATGGTGCCAGGTTTCCTCCTGATGTCACACTTGGCATTCAGGCCACAGAGTTCAATCTTGGTTTCATCAGAACAGAGAATCTTGTTTCTCATGGTCTGAGAGTCTTTAGGTGCCTTTTGCAAACTCCAAGTGGGCTGTCATGTGCCTTTTACTGAGCAGTGGCTTCCGTCTGGCCACTCTACTATAAAGGCCTGATTGGTGGAGTGCTGCAGAGATGGTTGTTCTTCTGGAAGTTTCTTCCATCTCCACAGAGGAACTCTAGAGCTTTGTCAGAGTGACCATTGGGTTCTTGGTCACCTCTCTGACCAAGGCTCATCTCCCCTGATTGCTAAGATTTGGCCAGGCGGCCAGCTTTAGGAAGAATCTTGGTGGTTCCAAAATGGAGTCTAGGGCCTCCCGAGTGGCTCATTGGTCTAAGGCTCTGCATCGCAGTTCTAGCTGTGTCACTACAGATCCTGGTAAAATTTCAGGTGCCTCACCGGGAGACCCATGAGGCGCCGCACAATCGGGTTAGGGGAGGGTTTGGCCGGCCGGGATGTCCTTGTCCCATCGCGCTCTAGTGACTTGTGTGGTGGGCCGGGCGCATGCACGCTGATGCCGTCGCCAGGGGTACGGTACATGGACCTATCCAAGAGCAAGCAACTTATTGTAAAGTGAAACCCAGTAGGGTATAACCTTTATAATTACTATATATTTACAACCTTTGCAGACAATTGGCTAACCAGTAGAAATTATAAATAATATAAATTGTGGGATCAATTTTAAGGCCTCTCTTATTTCATATATACAGTTGAAGTCGGGAGTTTACATACATTTAGGTTGAAGTCATTAAAACTAATTTGTCAACCACTCCACAGATTTCATGTTAACTATAGTTTTGGCAAGTCGGTTAGGACATCTACTTTGTGCATGACACAAGTAACAATTGTTTACAGACAAATTATTTCACTTATAACTATATCACAATTCCAGTGGGACAGAAGTTTACATACAAGTTGACTGTGCCTTTAAACAGCTTGGGAAATTCCAAAAAGTTATGTCATGGCTTTAGAAGCTTCTGATAGGCTATTGAGAGAATTGGAGGTTTACCTATGCAGCTATGCAGCGATATGCAGCTATTCAGGGAAGTCAGGAACAAGTACACACAGTCAGTTAGAAAAGCAAAGGCCAGCTTTTCAAACAGAAATTTGCTTCCTGTAGTACTAACTCCAAAAAGTTCTGGGACACTGTAAAGTCCATGGAGAATAAGAGCATCTCCTCCCAGTTGCCCACTGCATTGAGGCTCGGAAACACTGTCACCACCGATAAATCCACGATTATCGAAAATTTCAATAAGCATTTTGCTACGGCTTGCCATGCTTTCCACCTGGCTACCCCTATCCCGGCCAACAGCTCTGTGCCCCCGGCAGCTACTTGCCCAAGCCCCCCCCGCTTCTCCTTCACCCAAATCCAGATGGCTGATGATCTGAAAGAGCTGCTAAATCTGGACCCCTAGAGATTGGAAAGCTGCCGCGGTCATCCCCCTCTTCAAAGGGGGAGACACTCTAGACCCAAACTGTTATAGACCTATATCCATTCTGCCCTGCCTTTCTAAAGTCTTCGAAAGCCAAGTTAACAAACAGATTACTGACCACTTTGAATCTCTGCTATGCAATCTGGTTTCCGAGCTGGTCATGGGTGCACCTCAGCTACGCTCAAGGTACTGAACGATATCATAACCGCCATCGACAAAAGACAGTACTGTGCAGCCGTCTTCATCGACCTGGCCAAGGCTTTCGACTCTGTCAATCACTGCATTCTTATTGGCAGACTCAACAGCCTTGGTTTCTCAAGTGACTGCCTTGCCTGGTTCTCCGACTACTTCGCAGACAGAGTTCAGTGTGTCAAATCGGAGGGCCTATTGTCCGATCCTCTGGCAGTTTCTATGGGGGTGCCACAGGGTTCAATTCTTGGGCCAACCCTTTTCTCTATATACATCAACGATGTCGCTCTAGCTGCTGGTGACTCTCTGATCAATCTCTACGCAGACGACACCATTCTGTATACATCTGGCCCCTCTTTGGACACTGTGTTTACTAACCTTCAAACAAGCTTCAATGCCATACAACACTCCTTCCGTGGCCTCCAACTGCTCTTAAATGCTAGTAAAACTAAATGCATGCTTTTCTATCGAACGCTGCCCGCACCCGCCCACCGGACTATCATCACTACTCTCGACGGGTCCGACTTAGAATACGTGGACTCCTACAAATACCTAGGCGTCTGGTTAGACTGTAAACTCAACTTCCAGACTCACATCAACCATCTCCAATCCAAAATTAAATCCAGAATTGGCTTCCTATTTCGCAACAAAGCCTCCTTCACTTATGCTGCCAAACATGCCCTTGTAAAACTGACTATCCTACCGATCCTTGATTTCGGCGATGTCATTTACAAATTAGCCTCCAACACTCTGCTTAGCAAATTGCATGTAATCTATCACAGTGCCATCCGTTTTGTTACCAAAGCCCCATATACTACCCACCACTGCGACCTGTATGCTCTCGTTGGCTGGCCTTCATTATATATTCATCGCCAAACCCACTGGCTCCAGGTCATCTATAAGTCTTTATCAGGTAAATCCCCGCCCTATCTCAGCTCACTGGTCACCATAGCAACACCCACCCGTAGCATGCGCTCCAGCAGGTATATTACACTCGTCACCCCCAAAGCCAACACCTCCTTTGGCCGCCATTCCTTCCAGTTCTCTGCTGCAAATGACTGGAACGAATTGCAAAAATCATTGAAGCTAGAGGTTCCTATCTCCCTCACTAACTTTAAGCATCAGCTGTCAAGGCTGCTTATCGATCACTGCACCTGTATATAGCCCTTCTGTAAATAGCCCACACTACTACCTCATCCCCATATTTATTTTTATTATTTTCGCTAATCTTGCACTCCAGTATCTCTATTTGCACATCATAATTTGCACATCCTTCATTCCTGTGTTACTGCTAATCTGTAATTTATATCACCACTATGGTCTATTTATTGTCCTGCCTCCTAACCTTACTGCATTTTGCACTACATTTGCACTCTGTATATATAGATTTTCTATTGTGTTTTTGACTATGTAACTCTGTGTTGTTGTTTTTGTCGCACTGCTTTGCTTTGTCTTGGCCAGGTCGCAGTTGCAAATGAGAACTTGTTCTCAACTGACCTACCTGGTTAAATAAAGGTGAAAAAAAAAAAAAAAAACCTGTGGATGTATTTCAAGGCCTACCTTCAAACTCAGTGCCTCTTTGCTCGACATCATGGGAAAAACAAAAGAAATCAGCCAAGACCTCAGAAAAAAAATTGTAGACCTCCACAAGTCTGGTTCATCCTTGGGAGCAATTCCCAAATGCCTGAAGGTACCACGTTCATCTGTACAAATAATAGTTTGCAAGTATAAACACCACGGAGCTGTCATACCATTCAGGAAGGAGACGCATTCTGTCTCGTAGAGATGGACGTACTTTGGTGTGAAAAGTGCAAATCAATCCCAGAACAACAGCAAAGGACCTTGTGAAGATGCGGGATGAAACAGGTACAAAAGTATCTATATCCACAGTTAAACGAGTCCTATATTGACATAACCTGAAAGGCTGCTCAGCAAGGAAGAAGCCACTGCTCCAAAACCGGTTTGCAACTGCACATGGGGACAAAGATTGTACTTTTTGGAGAAATGTCCTCTGGTCTGATGAAACAAAAATAGAACTGTTTGGCCATAATGAAGCACGGGGGTGGCAGCATCATGTTGTGGGGGTGCTTTGCTGCAGAAGGGACTGGTGCAATTCACAAAATAGATGGCATCATGAGGAAGGAAAATTATGTGGGAATATTGAAGCAACATCTCAAGACATCAGTCAGGAAGTTAAAGCTTGGTCGCAAATGGGTCGTCCATATGGACAATGACCCCAAGCATACTTCCAAAGTTGTGGCAAAATGGCTTAAGGACAACAAAGTCAAGGTATTGGAGTGGCCATCACAAAGCCCTGACCTCAATCCTATAGAACATTTGTGGGCAGAACTGAAAAAGCGTGTGCGAGCAAGGAGGCTTACAAACCTGACTCAGTTACACCAGTTCTGTCAGGAGGAATGGGCCAAGATTCACCCAACTTATTGTGGGAAGCTTGTGGAAGGCTACCCGAAATGTTTGACCCAATTTAAACAAGTTAAAGGCAATGCTACTAAATACTAATTGAGTGTATGTAAACTTCTGACCTACTGGGAATGTGATGAAAGAAATAAAAGCTGAAATAAATCATTCTCTCTACTATTATTCTGACATTTCACATTCTTAAAATAAAGTGGTGATCCTAACTGACCTAAGACAGGGAATTTTTACTAGGATTAAATGTCAGGAATTGTGAAAAACTGAGTTTAAATGTATTTGGCTAAGGTGTATGTAAACTTCCGACTTCAACTGTAGAACCATTTTAGTTACATTGTACTTACAATGTAGCCATCTTTAACAACCAACTCTGTAATTACAATGTTGTTACAAGGGATATACTGTACAGTACCAGTTTTAAACACCTACTCATTCCAGGGTTTTTCTTTATTTGTACTATTTTCTACATTGTAGAATAATAGTGAAGACATCAAAACTATGAAATATCATATATGGAATCATGTAGTAACAAAATAAATAAAAATATATTTTAGATTTGAGATTCTTCAAAGTAGCCCCCCTTTTCCTTGATGTAATTACAGTGTGATTACAGTGTGACAACCTTTGCAGACAATAGGCTAGTCAGGAGAAATATGAAGACAGGATAACATTTTTCAGTTTAAATTTTCTTTAATGGATTTGACAAATATTTATGTTAAAACTATTCAAATTTCCCATTTGAGACTTAAAGCAATAACATTTTTAGTTAGTAAAACATACTAACACAGGGTGGTAAAGCTAGCTAGCTAGCGTTTCCCTATTTTTCACTAATGTAGCTAGATAGCTACAATAACTAAGCACTGGTACAATGTCAACACGTATACCAACTCGGTCAATAAAGGTTACAAAATCATCATAAAACTGATTAAACATCTATTTAACAATGTAATAAGACTTACATTTGACTTTTGCACATTACAAAACTTTATAAACATGACAAATTGATAGAAAGAAATAGCATTATAGCTGCATGTTATTCCACGTGTGAATCCTGGACTAGGTGCGGAACTAGTCCACATGATGGACAGATAAACGGACCACTCACTAAGACAAAGTTTATTATGTAATGCACAATGCTTTTGATGTAGAAATCTCCTTCCATGGATGAACAACACTGGAACGGAATCACAAGAATTTGCGGACTGTGACTTCCATGTACTGCCCACAGGAATGGGCTTGTACTCTCTCACTGTAAGTGCTGTCCATTTTAATACACTGATGGATTAAAATGTGATTGTACATAATGATATCACAGGAAAATATTTCTCTGAAATGTTCAACGCACGTTGAGATTATGTGGCTTGCTCTATAGTAATTCAGGCTTCTGGCGTTACTGTAACAAATCCAGGGTTAAGCGTGATTGTTGTCATAACTTATTTTCTGGAGTTCTGGTTTAGTAGATAAAAAATTGACCATACTACAACAAGTTGGCATCTTAATATGTGAAAACACTCCGCCTGGTAATACACACTCCCCAGCAAGAGTAGTCTCTTGAATTTCCTTCAAATTAAGTGGTCAATTAAACATAGTTGGACTGACAAACTGTCATTTTTAAAAGGGGCTCCTCTGTCTTTCTTCAGTCTATCCTGAATGCAGAGGCAGTTATTGCATCCTTAAGTTATCAAATAAAGAGTAATTGCATACATGGTCTGTGGTTTGCCAAAATGTGCCTGCAATAAATGTAGTTTTCAAGGTGGATGAAAAATGACGTCAATGTAAAACCCCTACTATATTGAATATCTTGGTGGTTCAGATGTCAGTGGCATTAAGTCCTAAACCTACATCGTCTACAACGGAGGATGGGAGCTGTTGTTGACCTCTGCAGGATGTAGTGTGTGACCTCCTTCTAAATGGAGCCCAAACAAGAGCTGCCTGGGTATATAGCAGTGATTAGGCAGTGGTGGCTAGTGTCACTTTAAATCGGAGGACTGGCTCATTGTATTGGCTCATTGTAATGTGCCGTCTTCCCTTCACTAGCCTCCACTGGCGTATGACGGGGTCCGATAGAAAGCAGACAGAGGAGGGGAAAGATTGATACAGATATCAACGTGTGGAGGAAACACAATATCCAAAGTTGACTAGAGAGACACAAATGCTGGTCTTCTCCTACCATTAACATGGAACTGCCGAGTTATGAGTTATTTCAGCCCTTGTTTATACTATGTGACCAGAATGTTGACTCACTGAAGATTTCAGATTGGTTCCCATGCCCCTCCCATGCCCCTGTAGAACACACAGGGTAACCCATGACCTCCTACACTGGGGTCAAAGGTCAGTTACTCTGCTCTTCCCAGGATTCCGGTCATGGCTAGAAGGGATCCAGCTTCTATCAAATTAACTTACGGAGCAGGTTAGGAGAATTAATTAACGTTAGGTTAAGGATAGAAAAAAGGGTTAGGTTAGGGTTAGCTAAAGGTAAAAAAAAAACTACATATTTTGATGGAGAGAGCTATCTGACAGTGTAGAGATAGATATGTTGTAATATTTCCTGGCATTGTGCACCCCCAATACTGACATCCTCGTGACACTTTGCATTAAGCGGGCATCGGTGCGGCCAGAGATATTGGATAATGATATTGTCGGGAGAGTTAGTCAAAAGGCTATACTTGATTTACACCCACACATACTGTTTAAAAGTATCCGTGCAATCAGAGAAGATTAGCCTCTCGCTTTGCACTCTTTGGCCCCAATACTGCTTCTACTCCTCAGTCGAGCACCTGGTTCCTTCTACTCCTCAGTCAAGCACCTGGTTCCTTCTACTCCTCAGTCGAGCACCTGGTTCCTTCTACTCCTCAGTCGAGCACCTGGTTCCTTCTACTCCTCAGTCGAGCACCTGGTTCCTTCTACTCCTCAGTCGAGCACCTGGTTCCTTCTACTCCTCAGTCGAGCACCTGGTTCCTTCTACTCCTCAGTCGAGCACCTGGTTCCTTCTACTCCTCAGTCGAGCATCTGGTTCCTTCTACTCCTCAGTCGAGCACCTGGTTCCTTCTACTCCTCAGTCGAGCACCTGGTTCCTTCTACTCCTCAGTCGAGCATCTGGTTCCCTTTTTGCTCAAGCAGGGCTGAAGAGTGTTTGGGTACACTTTCCTTCCACTGCTAATGCTAATTTCGTATATCTGAGTGTAGCTTTTTAAGCCACCCCTTATAAACGGTTTGTAAAGGGTTTATACTGTAAGTAGTTTATATATTTTGAATAGGATCAGGACATTTTGAGTTTATTTTGGGATCAAAATAAAATTAGCTCGCTAACTAATTGATCCTGCTTTCTGGAACAGCTTCCTGGTTCCAGAGGTTTTTGATGGATTTTATGAAATACTTGTTACTCCAAAGCCGTTCAGGTGACAAACCATACTCAGTATAGAACTCAGTGGGAATTTAAATAGAAGACATGTTCTAGGAATGTGCTGTTCTGTTCAGTACCTTGAAAAGACGTCAAGGGCAGCTTGATGTTGCCATCAACTAATTGCTCTGTGAGGAGTGAAATCACGGGTCCTGATGTTCTTGTGCAAGCTATAGACACAGGCAGAAAATAAATAATGAAATGTTATTGCCCAACGTGTGCTGGGCTTATCCAGAACATTAATAGTGATAACATTTTCAGGGCATCACTGAAACGTGCATACAGTATTATATCACTCACAATATGAGCCTCTCTTTCCACTCTGTCCATGAATCCTTTATGCAGTTCTAAAGTAGACACTACATAGGCTATGCATCCTTTAAGCAGATCTAAAGTAGACACTACATAGGCTATGCATCCTTTAAGCAGTTCTAAAGTAGACACTACATAAGCTATGCATCCTTTAAGCAGTTCTAAATTAGACACTACATAGGCTATGCATCCTTTAAGCAGATCTAAAGTAGACACTACATAGGCTATGCATCCTTTATGCAGATCTAGCTAATTAACACTTTATAAATACCCGATAAAGCTATTATATTTAGTTTGTGTAAAGTATAACTGAAAAACTAAATGGTGATGCAAGAGTGCAGCAGTTTGCAAGATACTTGCATTCAATAAATATACTAGTTACAACATTATTATACAGACAGTGTTGTGAGATAATGGGACATAGTATGGGGCGGCAGGTAGCCTAGCAGTTAAGAGTGTTGGGCCAGTAACCGGAAGGTTGCTGGTTTGAATCCCAAGCCAACTAAGTGATAAATGGGTTGACGTGCCATTGAGCAAGGCACTTAACGCCTCTGGATGAGAGCGACTGCTTAGTGAATAACATATAGTAATATAATAACATGTTTCAGTGAAGATGACGTTATCCAGCGTTCAACTTTACTACTGTTGCCTTTCATCCACATCAGATTTTATTTAGCATAAAAGTATCTTGTGTTGTTTGTTCCATTAATTGCCATTGTGCATTCAGTAATTAAAGAACAATAAAGCTTTTGCAGTAATTAGTTTCTCTTGTTTGGTTGCTAGCCCATCAATTGTCCTTCAATAATACTGATCATTAGCATTCGGTGGGAAGTGAAGGATGCTGGGAAGGGTGCCCTATACATACAGCACTCCACATTCCATTCCCATGAAGCTATGGCACTGGGCCACAGGGTTAACCCTGTGTGTGCTGACAGGTCCATACTAAACAACTGGCATGCACTATCGGGTCCAGAACGGAACAGGTCCATAACCAATCATAAGAAGGAACATCCATAGTTTACAATTGTATTGTTCTAAGTCTGTCCTGTCAATATAACATTATGACATATAGCCTAATACAGATCAAATGTGTATTCAGCTCCATACTCTAATTGTTTCTACTATCAGTAAATGCAAATCATAGCAATTCTAAGGACTAGTGTGGACGGATTATTTTTGAATGCTGCAACCAGCAATACATTGACAATGGACACCTGGAATATTTACCTACTTTATATGAACAAATAAACAATTTTGTGCATGGCGCATGGGTTCTAAAGTGGTATGATAATAACACAACACTGGAGAGTGTAATGTGTGCTTTGCCTTGACATGATTGAAAGACAATGGTCCCATGGATAGGCAATTTCAACATCAAATGTGCATGCACATCACAGGGCAAGGGAGCGCTATCCATCAAATCCAGTGAGCTGTCAAAGGGAGCTAACCTTTCCCTATGCATTTGCACTCAATTGGCCATATAATATGTAGCTCCGGTGTATATTTTTCACTCCTTTGAGAATGTACAATGTTTATCACAACTCATGGTAGTAATCAGCAAAGACAACTAATCATCTCTGTATATATCTTCATAAATTCTAGTCATTAAACATACGCCTATCTGTTATTTTTTTTCATAAAAGTGGTGCCAATTGCTATACCATTACATTATCTGTATAAATGAAAGAATTGGCAAAATATTATATAAAAATAACATTGATCTTAGATAAAGCATAATAATAGCCAATAGCCATTACTTTTAACATTCTTTTATAACACTTTTAACATTCCAATGTAATTTCTCATGATTACTTTTTGTTGTGATGGAAAACATCACATAGATATAGCCTCAATATACCATATAACAATTGGTAACTTCATAATCATTGCTAAAATGGGAAAGCATGAAAACCCCATTCCTCCTCTGCTTTGTCTGAAATAACATTGGATGTTTTAAGGCAACCTTGTTTTTATATTTTACATAAAAATTAAACAATGCCAAGAGCTCACTCAGTTTTTTTTGTTGTTGCTTTAACATAAATGGCATGGATTATGACTCCGTTATTGCAGGTATATGTCTACAGGATGTTTAATAGCTGCCTTTTATACCCAAGCCTTGATGTTTGTGTACTGCTTGGTATTCTATCGGTTCATAGTTCTATATTTCTATAGGTTCTATAGATTTTGCATAATTATTTGCTTTACAGAGGTTTGCGTTTTAAGTTAACATGTATGAAAAGAAAAAAAGCATGACAAAATAAACCAAATGGAACCTTTGGAAAGCAATACACTGTATAGGCTAAACTGTGTGTGCTTTATAACGCACAGCTGTGCATACTACCACATTGCTAATCTGAAACGCGCAGTTGCAGAAAGGAGAGCGGTTGCCAAGGCAGCCACCAATCTCCCCTCCCCCCTCTCCTCCCCCCTCCTCTCCCCATTACTCTTTCCCGTTTATTATCAGCAGAGGTCGCATGGCATATGGTGAAGAACAGTCCAACCACTTCTCTATCCTGGAACCATTGCCTGGAATCAATGCATGAATATGCACCTCCGTGACAAAGCCTATGGAGTATGAGAACAGCGGGAAAAAAACAAGCAACATATTTAGAGGGCTCATCTTATGCTCTTTTAAACAAACCAAGGGGGAATATTTTGTTGAATTTGTTCTGGAGTATGCCTAACTTAATAGTATAACTGATCTGCATATCTGCAGTTATTTCTGTTCTACCGTTAAGTGATAACAGTTCGGTTTTCAAAAGTGTACGCGGAAAAAAAGGACTGTTCATCAGCTGGACGCGAGTTGGTGCAGAAGTTGGACCGCAGACGGATGTGAGTGAAGAGCGCAAAGAAAACAACCCCTTTTTCTTTCTTATCTTGTTTGGCTAAACAATACAGTGAGTCAAAGACACTGAAACTGATTTCATGCCGCCAGTCTCGCAGAACCTGATATGGACGTGAGATTTTATCCTGCGCACCCGTCAAGTGTGGGTTCTGATCCAAGTTGTCTAAACTCGTTGGACTTTTACCACGCGAACAAGGTAAATACAAAGTACAGTCCTCCTAGTGCGTTACCGCCTAGAGATCGAAGTATACTAATTTTCTCACCTGCCTCCGCTTCTTGTTCAGCAGCCTGCATCATTTACGCAATAGACTTGCATGGAATGTGGTGTTTAACTGAAACTGGATACGTTTCCACCAATGCGTGTTTCCATTCCATGTCATTCCATTCCTTAATAAAACAATTACACGTTTTGAGATGGGGCTCTCTGACAACCCACACCTCCACATAGCCTGAATTATGTTTTTACCATTCTTCTTCTTCTTCTTCTTCTTCTTCTTCTTCTTCTATTGGGCATATACTATACGTATTATAGGCTATAACGTAACTCTTTTGCGTACGTCTAGGTTATAATGTAGCACACTTTGCATACCTGCTACAATTTGGATACCTGCTACAATATACTGCTACAATGTATCCCACATGATCGTTGTTAGTCTACCATAACCCAGTCTATGCGGCGTTTGATAAACTATGTTGCTGGTATCTTAATGCATTGCTCTTGCGCATATCCATGCGTTTTGACCATATATTTATAACTTTTCTTGTTCTAACCTTCCTTAGAGGTCTAACCTTATTTTTAAATAAGCTGGTAGGGTAGGCTATTGCTCTTGTTCTGAGAGGCTATCCGGTCAGTTGAATGAGCATGTTGGATTAAAATAGGCTATTGGTCATTATTGACCATATCTTGGACGATTCTGAGTCGCACTGTGTCCCACTGTGAGATGAATATTACAATGGTTTTAGAGCCGCATCTTTTTACATCCTACTATTTCAGTTCTCGAACTGCCCTGCTCGGACTCTTCACAATCACAGGCAAGTAATTCAGTGGCAGTGTCCCATGAAATGCATATTATGGCAACTTGTGGTCAAAAATTATCAAAAATAATAAAAAGCCTGTGTCAAATGTACAATTAGACAGTTAATTAATACACTTTTTGCTTTTGGTTTTGACAGCTGCAGAACACCGAACTATACTGCTTTGTTTTTAGTCACATTATGGGCCTGCTATATCTTCCATTTTCAGAAAACCGTGACCGGTTGAGGTCTGGTCCTGTGGGTGATAATGCTGGGAAAAGGTCTAATCTGTCAGTATCCAGTTTCATCACATCCACAGTGACAATGTAGTGGTAGCCTAAAGCCTACTATGGCTGATGGAGACAACAACTATTTGTGGATAAATTAAAAAAATACTGTCTTCGTCAGGTTACCCTGAGATGGGCCATTGTAGCGCCGCAACACTCCTGCAGACAAGAGAAAGAGGAAGGGAACGCAATCAGTCCGATATCTGGATTGAGTCATCATATCCATTAAATACAGATTATGTGGTTGAAACTGTGGATAAGCATTTGGGAATTGCACTAGGGCATCTCCACAGTAATGGAATTACGCTGAGACTGATTTCATAGTAACAAACCATAACACTCTACACACAAGGACTACTTTTAAAAATGTACAGACAAGATTTGACAAAAACACATTTACTTGAAGATCAGTGCAGATGCAAAGCTTGGTAACAGATTGATGGTTTGTGCCGTTGCTGCCATCATTCTGTTACCAAACTTTGCATCTGCACTGATCTTCAAGTAAATGTGTTTTTGTAGAGTTTGTAAAACTTGGAAATCAAAGGATTCATTTTGGCATACATTTAAAAGTGTATATTCCGTTACTATGGAATTGGCCACTACTAAGAATTCAATCCAGTCACATTGAGAGGCAGTTCACAGATGAAAACCTCTGCAATTACTCTACAGTTGTTGTTCAAATTAAAAAAATAACTATAAGAATGCACTGATAAAGCCTGAATGTAGACTAACAAGACTGCTGGTTTTAAAATCATCAGTGGTGTGAAGCCCAGACGGCATCCCTAGCCATGTCCTCAGATCATGCGCAGATCAGCTAGCTGTTGTGTTTACGAATATATTAAATCTCTTCCTATCCCTGTCTGTTGTCCCCACATGCTTCAAGATGGCCACCATTGTCCCTGTACCTAAGAAAGCAAAGGTAACTGAACTAAATGACTATCAGCCCCGTAGCACTCACCTCTGTCATCATGAAGTGCTTTGGGAGACTAGTCAAGGATCATATCACCTCCACCTTACCTGACACCCTAGACCCACTTCAATTTGCTTACCGCCCCAATAGATCCACAGATGATACAATCACCACCACATTACACACTGCCCTGTCCCACCTGGACAAGAGGAATACCTATGTAAGAATGCTGTTTATTGACTATAGCTCAGCATTCAACACCATAGTACACTCCAATTGTATTTATTTATTTTAACCTTGATTTAACTAGGCAAGTCAGTTAAGAACAAATTCTTATTTACAGTGACAGCCTACCTACAGGGTCAGCCCCTGGAGTAAATTAGGGTTAAGTACCTTGCTCAAGGTCACATCAACAGGTTTTTTTCACCTTGTCGGCTCGGGTATTCGAACCAGCGACCTTTCGGTTACTGGCCCAACAGTAACCACTAGGCGACCTGCCGCCCAAGCTCATCATCAAGCTTGAGGCCCTGGGTATGGGTGCGTGCTCAGCCCCCTCCTGTACTCCCTGTTCACCCATGAGTGGGTGCACGCCTCCAAATTCAATCATCAAGTTTGCAGACGACACAACAGTAGTAGGCTTGATTACCAAAGATGACGAGACAGCCTACAGGGAGGAGGTGAGGGCTCTGGGAGTGTGGTGCCAGGAAAACAACCTCTCACTCAACGTCTGCAAAACGAAGGAGATGATCGTGGACTTCAGGAAACAGCAGAAGGCGCACCCCCTGAACCACATCGATGGGACCACAGTGGAGAAGGTAGAAGGCTTCAAGTTGAAACTGAAATGCTCCACCCACACAGACAGTGTGGTGAAGAAGGCGCAACAACGCCTCTTCAACCTCAGGAGACTAAAGACATTTGGCTTGACACCCAAACCCTCAAAAACTTCTACAGATGCACAATTGAGAGCATCCTGTTGGGCTGCATCACCGCCTGGTACAGCAACTGCACCGCCCATAAAGCTCTCCCGCCCTCCTGGACACCTACAGCACCCGTTACCACAGGCAAAAAGATCATCAAAGACATCAACCACCCGAGCCACTGCCTGTTCACCCCGCTATCATCCAGAAGGCGAGGTCAGTACAGGTGCATCAAAGCTGGGACCGAGAGACTGAAAAACAGCTTCTATCTCAAAGCCATCAGACTGTTAAATGGCCATCACTAACACACCAGAGGTGGCTGCCTATAGACACTGATTAGAAATCACAGGCCACTTTAAGGAATAGAACACTAGACACTTTAATAATGTATCTGTATCTGCATCACTCATCTCTATGTATAAACTGTATTGTACTCTATACTACGCCACTGACTGTTAAACAACCATCAATAGCACATCAGAGACTGCTGCCTATAGACATACAGTTGAAGTCGGAAGTTTACATACACTTAGGTTGAAGTCATTAAAACTCATTTTTCAACCACTCCACAGATTTCATGTTAACAAACTATAGTTTTGGCAAGTTGGTTAGGACATCTACTTTGTGCATGACACAAGTAATTCTTCCAACAATTGTTTACAGACAGATTATTTCACTTATAATCCACTATATCACAATTCCAGTGGGTCAGAAGTTTACATACACTAAGTTGACTGTGCCTTTAAACAGCTTGGAAAATTCCAGAAAATTATATCATGCTTTAGAAGCTTCTGATAAACATCATTTGAGTCAATTGGAGGTGTACCTGCGGATGTATTTCAAGGCCTACCTTCAAACTCAGTGCCTCTTTGCTCGACATCATGGGTAGAAATCAGCCAAGGCCTCAGAAAAACGCCTGAAGGTACCACGTTCATCTGTACAAACAATAGTTTGCAAGTACAAACACCATGGGACCACGCAGCCGTCATACCACTCAGGAAGACGACGCGTTCTGTCTCCTAGAGATGAACTTATTTTGGTGCGAATAGTGCAAATCAATCCCAGCACAACAGCAAAATGACATAACCTGAAAAGCCGCTCAGCAAGGAAGAAGTCACTGCTCCAAAACTGCCATAAAAAAGCCAGACTACGGTTTGCAACTGCACATGGGGACAAAGATTGTACTTTTTGGAGAAATGTCCTCTGGTCTGATGAAACAAAAATATAACTTTTTGGCCATAATGACCATAGTTATGTTTGGATGAAAAAGGGGGAGGCTTGCAAGCCGAAGAACACCATCCCAACTGTGAAGCACGGGGGTGGCAGCATCACGTTGTGGGGCTGCTTTGCTGCAGGAGGGACTGGTGCACTTCACAAAATAGATGGCATCATGAGGAAGGAAAATTATGTGGATATATTGAAGCAACATCTCAAGACATCAGTCAGGAAGTTAAAGCTTGGTCGCAAATGGGTCTTCCAAATGGACAATGACACCAAGCATACTTGTGGCAAAATGGATTAAGGACCTCAAAGTCAAGGTATTGTATTGGCCATCACAAAGCCCTGATCTCAATCCTATAGAACATTTGTGGGCAGAACTGAAAAAGTGTGTGTGAGCAA
Organism: Thymallus thymallus; assembly: GCA_023634145.1. Taxonomy (NCBI): domain Eukaryota; kingdom Metazoa; phylum Chordata; class Actinopteri; order Salmoniformes; family Salmonidae; genus Thymallus; species Thymallus thymallus. Next base: position 5,282,923 of record CM042399.1, on the reverse strand, counting down.
GGAGGCCTACAAACCTGACTCCGTTACACCAGTTCTGTCAGGAGAAATGGGCCAAAATTTATTGTGGGAAGCTTGTGGAAGGCTACCCGACACGTTTGAACCAAGTTAAACAATTTAAAGCCAATGCTACCAAATACTAATTGAGTGTATGTAAACTTCTGACCCACTGGGAATGTGATGAAAGAAATACAAGCTGAAATAAATAATTATCTCTACTATTATTCTGACATTTCACATTCTTAAATTGAAGTGGTGAGGTGTATGTAAACTTCTGACTTGTCAATGCCGCCCTGACATTTATGTATATATTCTCAATCCATTCCTTACTTAGATTTATGTGTATTTGGGTATATGTTGTGAAACTGTTAGATATTACTTGTTAGATATTACTGCACTGCATTTCGCTCCACCCGCAATAACATCTGCTAACCACGTGTATGTGACCAATAAAATTGGATTTGATTTCATTCGATTTTGGAGTGTCTCAGAAAGAAAGCACACATGGAGTTAGCTAGGCTACATCGCAATGTGTCTTGTGTCTCTTGAATCTTAGGTACTTATTTGTAATATTAAAATGTTGTCAAATAACTCATGAGGTCTAGGCTTCTGGGCTGTAATCTCACAAAGCAATATTACAATCATCCCACAGGTAACACTAACTGCCTTCACTGGCGTTGCAAATGAGGCCGTTGGGACCATCTGATCTCATGTTAACAAGTTGCATTGGGTCAGTTTATTGTCATCAAAACGTTGTCAAAATGTTTGTCCCATTAAAGGTGCAATATGGTTGTAAAAATTCGAATAGTTCGCCTAATTTAAATTTATGTGACAAAGCAAGCTATGTGTAGTGTAGAGAATCAATGTACTCATCTAAACCGCTGTGAAATATCTTTTCAATAACCCAAAATATTGTATTTTCAACAGTTTGAAACTGGTTTACAAAGCTGAATGTAAATGACGCAAAAACTAAACTTAAGAACAGGAAGCATAGAAAAAGAGCACGTAGAACAGATCTACCGCTTCTTAGACTTATAATGAGAATGACAGATCTATATCTTCCACTTCTTAGACTTGTTTTCATTGGGAATTATGAATTTGGTTGGGTCACACAGAAAGTTACATATTGCAGCTTTTAAGAGTTGCATCAGCCTCTGTAATGTAGGGCTCTAATATATATCTAATCTCTCAATGGCTAATAGTCTGATGCGGGCTCTGCTGCTGGGTTCCTGTCATGGTTCTTAGATTGGACCCAAGGCGCTGAGCAGTAGAATGAATACGTTCCTTTATTTGTGAACAAAAACAACAAAGGAGAGAACGAAACCAGGAACTGATTTTCTAAAGCAACAAAACAAAGAACCACACACAGGTGGGAACAATCTTGGACTAAAATAGGATCCCAACTAGAGACAAGGCATGGCAGCTGCCTTTAATTGGGGACCAACAAAACTCAAACATAGAGTTGCCCAGACAACCCTACCGTCAGGCCCCGACATTAAACCCAACCCAAACATAGAGATGCCACTAGGCATCCCAACCGTCAGGACATGGCAGTTCCTCAGACATTTTGCCACAGACCCTTTCAGAAATGGAAAGGCAGCAAATGAGTCTCATGCATGCTCATATTTCCATTAAAAGGTCATAGTGAAAATAACTTAGCTGCTATAGCATGCTTACTAGACATCCATAGAAACACGAATGGCATTATTTCAGCATAAAACTGTTTTAGTGTGATTGCTCTTGCAGATTTTAAAGGTATTTTAAGGTCATTAATTATCCTTACTCAGTTCAACTGAACATTGCACTCTTCATTATTGGTTGAAAAGTATTTTTTTCAGATTTTGTACGAATATAGCCCCGTAGCATTGCATGGTGATTCCTCCATAATGTATCTTACATCCTACAGGTGGCCATTTGACTTGTTGGAGCTGAACTATCCACATTTGAGGGCAAATAGAATTCTGTGTTAACGGAGGACAGAAAGGGGAATTGCAAAAAAGTTGAGATACTGTACAAGTGAAGAGAAGCTCAATCTCCTCAATGGACTCGTCCATGAATAACATTTCTGTGATAATACGCTCCTTTACTCTGTGGTACTCCCGCAGCCTAGAGATAATATCAAACTATGTAATTACTGCAATGTGAAACAGTATCACGTTTTAGTATGGAATTGATCTGTATTTTTTCTATTGTCCGCTACTGCCTAGCCGTTTTCTACAGATGTCACTGTGTATGGCTGGCTATTCTGTCATCCAGCACATTCAGTTTGCTCTGGGAAATAAAGCTACGCTATGGCAAATCCACTGTTTGTATACCTAAATCAAACAGTGCAGCTGTCTTTCTGTTCTAAAGTATGTTGAATGTTTCAAGTGGAGCTGTGTCTGGCTTCCAAGGCCCCACCCCAGGCCTATATTTTCAGACAACTGATATCTGCCTTGATGGGCCATGAATAGTGAGCTGTTTATTTTAAAACTGGATGGCTTATATGATACATGTATATTTTTCTTTAGCTCAGTATACATACAGTACATGTATCCTTCCATCATATACTGTATACATGAAAGCTAAACAAGTTGATCAGAAGCATTTGTAATATTGTCAATTCCATTAGATGTTAGTCCTTGAAGGAAATCCATGACGTAATACAAGCTACTGTACGGTTTTATATCCTAGGGCAACGGAGTAATGTAGCTATTAGCTAATGACAAGCTCTGCATTTTGTGGTGGAGGTAGAGTGAACAGAATGGGTTGAAGTAATCAGTGCCACAAAGCACATGGACAGTGGGTGCGTCCCAAATGGCGCCATATACCCTAAATAGTGTGCTACTATTTGGTCAAAAGTAGTGCACATTGTAAGGAATATGGTACCGTTTGGGACGCGGACAGTGTGTGCTCACTCCGACTTCAGCCATTTACTGATTTCGCTGACTGCGGCATCACAATCACAATTGCTTTCCTAGCCTGTGAAGGGGAAGGCCGTACATAACACAGTATGGACACAGTAGGAGCAACATGTAGTAAAATCCCACACTGTGCTCTAAAGGAGATTTTATTGGGAAGTCCTACCATTTGAAATCATCAGTGGGGCAGATGTTTTGCGCACAGGAGCCACTGGATTGTTTTTGATGTGCAAGAATGTCTTTTGTCCCCCATCATGTTATGACAATGTTACTGTTAATAGG